>WAAB01013683.1:87362-107401 GCA_013389865.1 Piaya cayana | reverse complement strand
TTTTTTTAAAGTTTTCTTTTAATTTTTGTAACTTTCAATTCGGCAGCATCGAATGCTCCTCAGGGTGGCAACTCGCAAAGCAGTTTCTAGGCCGTTGCGCTGGGAGCTGATGGTGATGTTGGGTTATGATGCTTTTGAAATGAATCTGCCCGACTCGAGTTTGAAGGGAAGTTTAGGAGCCTTTTAAAATCGCCCTCAAAGCAGCGAAAAGGGGGAGGAAAGAAATAAAAAAAANNATTTTATGATTTTTTTTTTCTTCCCCTACGCTAGTCTTCCAGCGGAAGAAAAAAAAAACCAAAAAAACAAACCGCCGGGAATTAAAAGCAAGAAAGGCAGAAAGCGCTCGTCCAGAAATTTTAATTTATTGCTATTTTTTTTCCTAAAGACAAGGAAAGTTCATTCAAAATGGCTGCTGAAACTGGCTTGGGTTTTATTCTTAGCTTGTCCTAAGGTTGTCTGAACAATCTCCGCGGGCAGCTAGCGCCGGGCTGCCGGTGGGGGCTGCAGATCCCCCCTTCGCTGGGTGCCCCCCTCCCCACACATGCTGCTACGGGACTAACTCCTCTGTCTGGGGTTTTTCCTTTCCTTATAACACACATATATATATATATATTCACGTTTCCCCTCTGTATGTGACTGTTGTATTTTCTTTCAGACACCCCCTGTTCCCTCTTTTAGCACTGATTTTTGAGAAATGTGAATTAGCTACATGCACACCCAGGGAGCCCGGGGTAGCGGGAGGCGATGTTTGCTCCTCCGAGTCTTTCAATGAAGACATAGCGGTGTTCGCCAAACAGGTCAGCAAAACCGGGTTGAAACAGAAAATGTGGGGAGGAAAGGGGGAAAAAAAGGCGGGGGGGGGGGGACTGTAACGAGAAAAACAAGCCTCTGTCGAGATAAGGATGCGCTTTTCCCCCTCCCCCCCCCCGCCTCACTGCAAGAGGCAGGAATAAAAAGAAACCAAACCCACAACCAGCATCCAAAACAAAATCAACAACAACAACAACAAAATCGGTGAATCTCGGCATTTCCCACCCCCTAGAGCAGCGGAGCGGTGGGTGCCCGGGCGGGAGCGCGGCTGCGGGAGCCGGGAAGCTCCGTAGGTATTTTTCGGTGTGTTTGATTCACTTGTTCAAGTGTTTGGCTGATGCACTAAATCCCGCAGTCAGGGCTTTGCACGAAAGGTTACATAATGGACCCGACAGTGTAATGAAGCAAGAAATAATAACGTCTGCTCTTTCTGCTTCCATATTGCACATCTTTTTTATTGTTATTTTTTTCCCCCCTTGCCTCCCCTTTCTTATATTTAGATCCGAGCAGAGAAACCCCTCTTTTCCTCTAATCCTGAACTGGATAACTTGGTAAGAGTTAACAACACTTCTTTCTTTCCCCACCCCCAACCCGCAACCCTCCCTTCCCTTCCCATTTATGCGTTGTTTTTGTTTTGTTTTGGTTTTTTTTTAAAGAAAATATTCTCTGTCTTCTGGAGAGGTGGTTTGGTGGTGCTAAATTGAAAATTTCCCACGTGGATCTTTTTTAAAAAAAATATTATACTATGATGACTTTTCTAATTACAAGTAAATGCGGTGCGGCAATTGCGTGGAAGTAAAAAAAATCCCGTAAGGATACCCGTAAAGAAAGCCCCATCCAAAGACGAGTTTGCGGGTTGGATGGCGAGATCTCCTGCCCGAGAGGAGCGTGGATTTCTCTACGCTGTAGCCAACCCCTCCACGCACCTCTTGAGCAGCTCGGTGGGAAACATAGCGGATTGTGGTCGCTGGAGATGCACCGGTCGCTAACTCACCGAAATTGAGGTCTTTTCTCTCTCTCTCTCCCTCTCTCTTTTCCTTAAGGATAAACAAATATTTAGCCTCCGCTGTAGGAGTCTCACTCCCACTTTCGCAAAGCAAGGAGCCAGTGATGGTGTTTAAAAGTTTTTTTTTTTTTTTTGAAAAGAAATGTTTATGGTCCGTATAATTTAGTTGCTTCATTGCAGGAGGGATTTTTTTTTTTTTTGTTAACTCTAGATCGCTTCTCGTTAAACAGCACACAAAGCCACCGCTATTAAGTTTTAGTGTTATTGCCATAAATCAAAACAACTTTTTATTTACTACTAGAGAAAAGTCAAGCTACAAAGTGCATTAGGGGCGGCTGTGGGAAATATCCTCAAATCCAGGAGAGAGATAAATACTCATGTTGTTTGTATCTTTGCAGATGATTCAAGCCATACAAGTATTAAGGTTTCATCTGTTGGAATTAGAGAAGGTAATTTTTGTCTCTCTTTCTTCCTCCTCCATTTCAGTACTGCTGAAGTTCAGGCTTCTGGTAAATTTGCATAAATGTCTTTCTTTCTGGTAATTAGTGTCAAGACCAATCTTGGCGTCCATTTCTCTTCGCAGTTTAATTACAATTTCAGCCTCTAAAACCGGGCTCTCAAACGCCCAGGCCTTGTGTTCATTGTAATACTTTGCTGGCTTTGTATAAATAGTTGCAGTTCTGTGGTGCCGCAGATGAGACTCGGAATGGTTAGTTCAGCCAAGCCCCTGAGATTGTGATTTTCTAATTTTTCAAATAATTTCATTTTTTTTCCTTGGTGATGGTGGGAAAGAGACTTTGGTTGCAGTTAGTTGGAATGAGGATTTTTTTTTTTTTTTTAAGAGCCATCTGCAGGTCAGGCTCAGGGCACGGATTGTCCTGCAACATTTTGCAGAGACAAAGCCGAGCTGATAGTTGTGTCTGTCTCTTGTTCCTGGGAATATTGTACACCTCCGAGCAGAAGAAAGGGATTGTAGCCTAAATGCAGTGGTTTTTTTTTTCCACTGGCTATTTCAGAAATCTTAGGAGGGAGAATGCTAATTTCTAAGAAGGCGATGTCATCCGAGCTTGCATTAAATTGGAAGTGCGCTCTGGTTTCCTGAGGATTTTTTACATGTCATTGATAGCTGGCCTAGAAGAGAATTCCCTTTCTCCTAAAAATAAACATTTTGAGAGGTTTTTAAATAGTCGAAAAGTTTCTCGTGAGCCTCGGCCACTTTAACTAACCATAACTGGCAGGTTGCTCTCCCTCTACCCGAAATGTGTTAAAATCCGCCCATTAACAGAGAAGGCTCAGGTATGAGTTTATCAAAGTGACTGAGGATTTCAGGGCATGGGTGCCATAATGTATTTCAGCCCAGTGCATTGGGAAATCTTATTTTCTTTCTTTCTTTTTTTTTTTTTTAAAAAAAAACACCTTCCTTCCCCCGCCCTGTCCTCATATCCCTTTGGAAAGGCTTTATGATGAAATAACTGGATGAAATTAAATAGTTTACCTTAAATGTCACCCATGCAGGTCACCTCTCTAATGGCCACAGCTCCGGGAGCAGATGAATTTAACACGGGTGTTGAATATGTTGTAGCCTGTGAATCATCTTGTCACTGTCAATTTTCTGGGATATCTCTATTTTGTGAGAAAAGAAAGTTATTCCTAATTCTGGATGCGTCTAGAGGTCTCAGGGGGATAATTGCAGTGTGTTTCCCCTATTTAGGACTTTTGATGTCACAGGAGTGAAGGGGGGGAGACTGGTTGCACTTGTCAATTTTACTTATGTATTCCTGATTATATTTTCTTCCTTTTCCCCTCTTTTTTTTTCATTTTTTTTCTTCTTTTTTTTCTTTTTTTTTTTTTNTTTTTTTTTTTTTTAACCTCTGTCATAACATAGGTACACGAATTATGTGACAATTTCTGCCACCGGTATATTAGCTGTTTGAAAGGAAAAATGCCTATCGATTTGGTCATAGACGATAGAGAAGGCGGATCAAAATCAGACAGTGAAGACATAACAAGATCAGCAAACCTAACAGATCAGGTATGATCTCGCCAACGCTGCACATGCTGAAATTTGTATGCAGATCGCTCGCCGGGTCACTACGCCTCCTTTTATTATTTGCATATGATTAAGTCCCTTTTAGATAAATTTCCATCGAAATGAAAATTTTTGAATAATGTGGCTATTATTGCTTCATTAAGGCTTGCTCCCGGATTCGACCTGGTGAGATGAGCTTGTAAAAGCACTGCCTGCAAACTCGACCTGTTTCTTGTCGCTTTTAATTTTTGTCTTTATTTTATTTACCCTTTACAATAATAGAAGTGGTGTCCGTGAATCGCAGGATTCTTGGTGGCTTAGGAAAGGAACGGCTGGAGCCGTTTACCTAAATAATAATAAAATCCGAGATAGGTGGTCTGAGGAAGACAGAGAGGGTTTGAAATCTAGCAAATACTGGCTATTTTCTTCCCGTCTCTACGGTTCATTAGTCCGTCTTGTCAGTTTTCCTTGGCCGAACGCTTTTAGACTTCAGTGAACATTGCTTTGTGCACGCCTGCCTGCTGCAAACGCACCCATTTCATTTTACTTCGGGGGAGGGGGAAAACGAGAAAATAAAACGGAACCCAAGTTTTAAATTATTTTCCTTGATCTTTCAAGTTTTCAACACCTCTCCTTAAAAAAAACAAAAACAAAAACAAAAAAACCAACCCAAACAAAACCAGAAATAAAATAAAATCGACCCCCTAAACCAGGCCAGCAAAGCCTTGTGTGGCTTTGGAGGTGTCCGGATTTTATGTGGGATGGGTCAAACCTTTAATACTGGCTTTAGCCGATGTGGGAAATCGGGGATGGCTTGGCAAAGCTGCCTTTTCTCTGTCCCCTCCCCTCCTCCTATGCCCGTCTCCTCCACTGGGCTTGGGCTGCGATTCTTGCCTTTTAATGGGAGCGTTTGGGGCGAATTCAGGAGGTGCCCAGAGCTAAATTAAGCTCCTGGCTGATGGAAGTGGCTGAGATTTGGCTTTTTTTTCGAGTTGGGTCGAGCTAGGAGAAGGTTTTCCCGGTCGGCTTGCTTTAGCAACGCTTTAGCTACGAGACAGGAGAGACCCTGCCCCCCAAAAAAGGAAAATCCCGGACTAAAAACCCGAAGTTATTTCTTCTTTATGATCAGCTTCGTAAATTCGGTCCTAGGAGCAATCAGCTCCCGACTCTGGAGGTTTCCTTTTGTTCAAGCAAGGCGCAGTCAAGCAGACAGGAGTTTCCTCGGCTGCTTTGCCATTATCACAGGCACTGTCAGCCCGGAGTTATTTTATAGATCACCGGCAGAAAGGTGCGTCGCCTTGCACCGTGGGCGGTATCTTAAATATTTTCTCCTCTCTGCCAAGGGCTATCGGGCTCCTTGTAGCGCCGTGACAGGGGGAGGCAGGCTTGGAGGAAGGCTTGAACTTTCCAAAAGGGGCTTCTGTGCGCCCTACGTGGGGCTTCGCTGCCAAGGGGAAAAGCTTGTTGGGGCGCCCGGCGGGGAGGATGCTCCGGGGGGAGCGGAGGATGCTCCGCGGGGAGCGGGAGTCCCGCTCAGCGCCTTAAAGCGAGGGGAGCCCTGCAGGGTCTGAGCTGAGAGGAGCTCGGCTCGCTGCTGTTGAATAAAAATTGTAATCCAACAAGTCTAACTAGAAAATGGGTTTCTAAAAGCTCTGGAGTGCTGGGTACATAAAGCTATTTGAGCAAATTACAAGAATCGCTCAGGGGCACGAATGAAATCAACACTTTAATTGCCTCCAAAATGAAGATTTATACCCCCATTTTCCCAACGAATCATTATTTTATTAAAGTGAAAGCTAAAGAAATGAAGCGATAGTTTTGGGGTTGCCGGCGGGGGGGAGAGGGTCGCGTCCCCCCCCCCCCGTTTTTGTCCCGGAGCGCGGGGCCGCGGGGCTCCGAGCGGCCTCTCCCCATCGGCGGGGAGCGGGGCTTCGCTTTCCCCGGCGAAGGGAAAAGGCTCAGGACCCGCGGTTTTCCTCCCGGCCGACGATAAAACCCGCGGAGGTGGCGGTTCTGTGGGGAGGAGGGGGTGCGGCCGAGGAGGATGCGCGCACCCGAGGGGTATCGGAGGATGCGCGCCCCCCCCCCCCCCCCCGCAAACGCCGGTGCCGAGGGTGTCCCGGCAGTATCAGGGCCCTAATGGTTAAATAATAAGGTGTTGAGTGCTTGTCGCTGGGGTGGCTAATTAGGATGTCCCTCCGCGCTGCGCGTTTATGGCTGCGCGGGTGCGGAGGGCCGGCCCGGGGTTGCGCTTCTGAGTAGTAAAAGAGTAAGTATGTAAAAGCTTTTATTATGGATTTAATTACTTTTTCTTATATCGTGGTAGTAAAGGTTGCAGTTAACAGGGTGGGTCTCTATTTTTCTTCTGTTTAAATTTATTGGTTTCCCCTTATTTATTCTTTCCTTCTAGGACCCGCAGTGCCAGTGCCTTTAAGTCCCCCAGTTAATGGAAAGCAATGACACTAATGCTAGATTTTGCAAAGCAAAGCCCCATAACGCTGACCATTGTTCAGTGATTTAACCAGCTCAGTGGCAGTGGGTCACTAAAACAGCATCCTTCTCCCACGAGTGAGACCCTGCTGCCTGCCAGGGTGGGACCTGCCGAGCTGTTGTTTATCGTTACAATTCCAGAAGTAGGAGGCAGGAGTTTGGGGGTTTTGCTGGGGATAACTGAGCTCGAGATCGTCCAGGCCCCGGGACTCTGAAAACCCAAGCTGAAGGATCGCACCCATTCTCAGAGTTTCAAAATAAACCTTTTTTAATCATTAGCTTTTCAAACATTTGCATGTTTAAATTTTCAAATGTTTGTCAGAGCCCAAAAAAATTTAAAACACAGCTGTTGCGTGATGTGGTTGAGAAAAATCCCTTTGATTAAAAAAACTCCAAAGACGGACTACAAGTCAGGAGGAGGACTACAAGTCAGACAGGAGAAATTCGGTTTTAGGTGCTCTTAAACTCTCGCCATGGGGCTGTTTTGTTGATGCGACATCACTTTGGCACCCAGGTGCTCAAGTCCAAACTGTTAAATTTGGACTACAAGTGCCTGTCTACAGAAAGACTCTAGGAAGTCCTTTAAGGAAAACAGGGTATAAAGTAGCCATCACGTTCAAATGAAGTACACTAACAGCATAAGATAGATTTGTAGGAACAAAACAAGATTTTCTTATGGAAAATAAACTTGAGCGAATCCACGATAGTATTATTTGACAAAAAGATATAATTTAGTAACACACGAGCCAATTGCATGTGCGCTAACTTTTAAAGGCAAATTGTCCGAGAACCAAATTCCTATAGGGACTAGGAGGGAAATGATCAAAAAATGAGCATTAAATAAGACTTCCTGTAAGAAGGTCCATAATTCAACATTATTTGACTCGACTGTCAGGGAAATTGTTGAAGGATAGTAAACTGATACTAGAGTCTCAGTCATTTTTGTTACAGTCTTAAATGTTTGCAACTGTGGCATTTTAGGTGGCCCTTCTTGGAAGATAGTATATCATATATATATATGTACATAATAAAGCAGCGCTTACATTTATGTTGCAATAGATATTTTTTAATGTGTACGGTTGCAGAGTTCCTCTAAACAAAATGCCGATAGACAGCATCTTTTATTAAAATGGCAAAATTACTTCATATGTATTCTTTACAAAGAAAGAATCATGAACTCGATATGTGGCGGATCCAAAGGTGGATGTGTTGTTTAGGGCATCAGACAGTTATGACGAGAATAACTTTCCCAAATACTTCAAATATATTAGCTATACCTTGCAGCCAATACACTAATAACGCATTGGGGCAAAAAAAAATTACTGAGAAATACTGTTTTACTTTGGGGCTTCTTTGCAGGTATTTTCCAACCACGGATGGTTGTAAGTGAGAGGAGCTAAGAATATTACTACTTTCAGTAGTAACTCCCGTGTTGGACAAACAGGCATCAAAATAATAGCGGCAGTGCAGAGGGTGCAAGGTAGAATTAATTTCTGTGTAATAAAAGAGTTGCAGTGAAGTAGGACTCTGAGGAGGACCAATAATATAACATTTATAAGACTCAAAATTTAATTTTCTTCCTCTGAGTTTATGCCACCTTGAGCTGGTGTCTTCTTTTCTTGGCTATTTTAGGGTAATTTCTTTTTGATGTGATATTTAGGAGCTGTTACTGTGCCTGAGTTTGGCAGACTATTTAATGTAAAGATAGAACACCTCAATTTATAATCTGGA
Source organism: Piaya cayana (assembly GCA_013389865.1). NCBI lineage: Eukaryota > Metazoa > Chordata > Aves > Cuculiformes > Coccyzidae > Piaya > Piaya cayana. The sequence goes on along the minus strand of WAAB01013683.1, from coordinate 99,335 downwards.
CCTGTTATCATCCAAAGCATTGTGGCTGAAATTGTACTAGCAAAATAAGGGTTGCTTTACTCTCTCTTTAAACAAGTAAATATATTGTTAAGTAGATATGAGGTTGAGTATATTTTCTCTGATTTATGATTTCATTTTAATTCAAGAATCTTTGATTTTGGTTTTTTAAAAAATATATTTAAAAAAATCATTCGGGAGCCCAAGCGTAGCCATCTTTACAGCTGTGTACAATATTTGCTGCCTTTTGTAACTTGCATGCTCAGCCCTAATTTCCGTGCAATGTTTTTCAAATCGAAGTTGCCTTTTTTTCTTTTTGCAAAGGATAGTTTTATTTCCTAATATTTTTTGCATCCTTTTCAATAGCAAACCTGACAGAGCTGACTTTAACCTCCAGGTAACTCTGGAACTGGTCTTTAACTTTTGCGAGTGTATCCTGGAGTGTTCCCATAAGCAGGAGCTCACGGCATCTTTGCGTTGGGGACCACAGATGGTTATTTTGTGGCAACTTGCATGTTTGCAAGGAAGTGGTTAAACAATGAGTTTTGTCTTAAACTTAACCTTTATGGCTGAAGGTTTAAGCCTTTCCTGGCTGCTTGTCTGCAGGTAGCAATAAAGGTAATGGGCTCTGCACGTGGAAGGGTTACTGCAGCTTGGAGTGGGCAATGTTAGCACTTAAAAAACCAAGATTATATCACACTCAATCAAAATGAGTAAGTGTAGGTCATGCTGATAAATATAGCTTTAAAAAGCAGTGAAAATCTGGCATATCTTCTTTAAATCGGGGAATTTTGGTTTTTGTTTTGCCTTTCTGCGTTTGGATTTTTTGGTCGCATGAGCATGCAGTTAGGAGCTATCTTGTGTAATCGAAACAAATTAAGAAAATTAAGAGGAGAGTTGTTTCCAACTGTTTGTGACAGTTTTTGAATATTTCTAGAATTGTTTCCTTGTGGCGACTGTGTGAGATAAAGAGAAACTGGGTCCAGTGTCACTTTGTGTCCTCAGTGTGTTACCTTCCTTTCCTGCTCAGTTACTCAGAGCAGACTTTGACTGGTACAGCAAATTTGGAAATTAGTGTTTATATTAGGCTTTTTTCCTGCCGTCATAGCAATATTTGGAGAGGGTAACTAACAGAGTGCACATTTTGTGTTTTGCCTTGTTTGAATACATTTCTATCCCTGATTAATGGCCCTGTATCTACTCCACTGCTGATATTCTGTAATGTGACTTAAAGACAACTCGCTGGCAGTTGGTTCAGCTTTTCTTTGGCATGCTTAGCGTGATTGCCTTTTCCCTTTTACTAACTTCAAAAGGCAAAAATAAGCCTGAGAGCACAGGTGAGAGCAGAATCCCTGCAGTCTGGTGTCCGCAAGACTCATTTTTTTTAATTTAAGCTAGATCCCTGGAAATCTTCAGCCCCTCTGTGGAGGTGGTGGGGGTCTGGTCTCTATTAGCAAGGGGAGTGCTGGCACAGGAGGGGTGCCTATCGCCTCCACAGACCAAATGCATCAAGTTGCCTTGGTGGCTGGTGCTGTCACAGGTTCTTTAATTTATTTTTTTGTGTATGTATCTGAGAGGTGAAGAGCGATGTGAAGATTTCAGGCTTACGTGGGTCTCTCTGTGCACCAAAGGCAATAGTGCAGGCGGTGAGTGGTTTCTGGGGGTTATTGGACTTTGGAAAACGTGGGTGGTGAGATTCATCGGTAGACATCTGGGCAGATGTTGACATCTAAGCACTGATGAGGCAAATTTAAAAAAATCTGAGTTTGTTCTGAAAGCAAATGGGCCTGTTTGCAATTTTAAGGCAAAAAAAAGATATTTAAAAGTTACAATACAGAGATTGCCATTTCCTTGCTGACTTGTGGGCCATGGGGAAAGTAGGATGGAAAGAAATGGATTTGCACCCAAATTTGCCCTTTCTAAATTTTGCTGGTGGCAAGACAGTCTGCCGAAAGTCATGGTGGCTTCTTATTTTGCAAGTGACTTCAAACCCAGACTAGGCACCCTGTTGAAGAAATGCTTTTTTTTCCTCCCGTCAGAGGTTACACATTAGTCATCCATGAGTTTTGGGGATCAATAAAGGGATAACAGTGAAAGGCAATGGCCCATAACACACGGGGAGTGAGATGGGTTGATCTAATGGTTCCCGCCTGGCCTCAAAACTCGATGAATCTCTGGGTTTGTCCACACAAGGACACTCAGGAGAGGTAAGACAAATTGATTGGGTGTAAAATTAAAGTGCATTAGTTAAAGTGCATTGCACTATTGTGTGGATGCTCTCATTCAGAAGTAAAGTGGCCTTAGTTCACTTTAGCCTAATCCCCTTTGGAGTAGGCCACTTTTCTTTTGAATAAGAACATCCACATTAACTTTTAGTTAATTCGTCTTTCCCGAGCATCTTGGCTGCCTCGTGCCCGCTGCCCTGGAGAGGTTCGGCTGGCTGGGCGCTGGCTCCCTGCTAGCTTTAGGTAAGCTTTTCATTAGGCAGATTTCTCTTCAGAGCGGCATGTAGCCACTGGCATTTGTCATTGCCTGACCGGGGCTGCAGAGAGCAGGTAGGCTGCGCACCCTCCTCTCCTACTTCTGCAGCTCAAGAGTGATATTAGTTTTAACACTGCCTGGGAAAAAACTAGGAAGCTTTATGGAGCCAGGGATTTTGTGCTGGATTTGGCCAAGGTGGCATGAAGAATTGTAGAATAACGAGGTTGAAAGAGACCCAGCGTCTCAGCCAGGCTGTTAGATGGAAGTGAGAACTGCCTGCACTCTGTCCATGGGTAACGCTATTTGGGGGCTGCATTTCCCAGGTGAATATGACATTAGGCTCCTCCTGTATCAGTCCTGCTCCCAGTAACCTGAGCATTTTATTTTGCGACGGTTGTTTGCCGTCCTGAAGCGCTCCCTGTGTAGATTGTTTCTTCCACGTTCACTGATATGGCAGTTTCTAAAGATAGTGAGGAAATCTAGATTAACAGTTTTCAAATGGTATTTCCAAGCTGTAAAACCAGGAGTTGAAAATTAATTTGTAGGAGAACTAATTTATCTGGCACAAAAAAAAAAAAAGGTAAGATAGTTCTGGAAGATGTTTTATATTCTTGCTCAGAGTTCACCAAGTTTCAGTTTTTGTTAGAGGTATTTTGAGATGTCTTCTAGAGCTTATAAGTAACCTATTTATTTACTTTTTACTTGCTAAGCCGTGTGTGCAAATGCTGCTCCGTGTTGTTCTCCTGCCGTTGATGATTCCATTCATAATAAAATTTACAGGGCTTTAGCAAGCCATTTGCTATTGGAGCCCTTCCTAGAAATACAGAATTCTGTTTCACTAAAGTATTGTCTTTCCTCTTCAATCAGTAGTGAGGTGAGCTATTTTCTCAAGGACTCTCCAGGCATCTATATGATATTCCCACTTGGGCAGATGATCTCCAAAACTGCATTACTTACTCCTCCATCCTGGAGTATCATCGCAGTAAATTAAAATTCTCTTATTAGTGTCACCAGGCTTTGAATCCGGCCAGCTAATTTTGTTTGCAGTTCAGCTTTTTCTTTCTTTCTTTCTTTCTTTCTTTTTTTTTTTAAATTTTAAACAAATACGTATCCAGACCCTCTTTGCTGAAATAAACAGGCCAACAATAAGAGGAGTAATTCTTCATTTGCTTAAAAGAACTGCCTGTTTTAACTTCAGAAATACTGACCCGAAGTAAAGCAACAGCTGATGCCATCACAGGCAGTGTACTGTATTCAAACAGCTGTACAAAATGAAAAGCTGCGGTATTAATCCTGCCATTCACAGTTTATTTAAGTTTTTCAGGCTTCTCTCGTATGGGCATGGCATCAATGCCTAATTATGCCTCCATTAGGGTTACTGGGCCCTTAATACAGAAAATTATTGTATTTAAAATTTGGAAAGCTGCATCAATGTAATCTAAGATTCTTGCAGCTGGCACACATTCAGGGAATGCAAACTTTACCTTGTAATTTTCTTTTAATTCATTCGGTCTTTAGGTTTTGGTCCAGTTTTGTTGATACCGAGAAGCCTGGATTATTGTTGGTGTTTTTAGCACCAGCTTTAAATAGCTCCATTTAAGGCTATGTAGCTCTCGGGAGGACAGAGGAAGAGCAGACTGAAAACTCCATGGCTTTCTCCAGGCTTTTTTGCTGTGTGAAGGGCTGTTGCTGTCTCTGCAAATGGTAGAAATGAATGCCTGAAGCCTGGCACATGAGTTTTGTCTCTTTGATACTTTACTCTGTGGTAAACCATGACAAGCTCTGTCAGCACAAGCTGTGGTTTATCCATGGACATGAAAGTCCTGACCCCTCACTTGGCATTCCATGTGCTAGCATCATGTTGGAGTGAGGTGTGCAGAGATGTCCCTGGTCTTAGGTGGAATGTCACTTGCTTGCTCATGCTCGGCAGTAGCCGATGAAGTGCGTGCTCTTGCGTGCATGGTGACTGCTTGCTAAGACTTGGTGTAATCTGGCAAGCAAAGTATTAACTTTGACTAGCCACTTGCTAGAAGCCATCCTGGGAGGGCATGAATGCTGTAGACTCAGTAGGTGGCACCTCTGGTTTTAGGCTTAAGCCAGTGTAGAGGATGTCTCTGTTCCTCAGGGTGCAGGCACAGGGATGTGCTGTGCGTGGTAGCCTTGGCCTCCAAGCTCCTATGCTCGTCCCTGTTCCATGGAGGTACCTTGTGTAAGTGGAGTTGGCAACATTTTTCTGCTGAGGGGAATATTTCTGTGACTTGTAATTTGTAAAATTTCTCTTACATACTGTTATGTGGTGCTGTTGGGGAGTAGTTCTGTTAGATCCCAGACTCAGCTGTATTTCAGTGCTGGGTATAGCCCTGTCACCACAAAGTCATTTGAAGTCACAACTTGAGTCTCTCTTTTGCTCGGATTTACACAGGCTTTCTGGGCATTGCTTCACACAAACAGGGGCTCTGCAGCTGAATGAAGCTGCTGGGAATTGCCACAGCAGGAGGGTGATGGTGATGGAGACAGAAGCCTTGTAAGCGCACAGACAAGTCAGTGACAGGCAGCTTCCTTGTGCTTCGTGGTGTTTGTAGGGATGCTTGGGAAGAGGTGCCTGGAGCATGCTGCCTGTGCACATGGAAGGGAGCATGGCTGCAGTGCTTGAGCTGTTCCCTCCTTTACTCCTCTCTGCCCAGCGGGTTTTGCAGCTGCGTTAGCCCAGGAGGCTCTTGGCTCTCCTCTCCTTTGTGCAAACCAGTTTTACTAGCGTGGCTTCCATGTACTAGGTGAACGTTGCTGTGCTTTCCTCCTGTCTGTGAGGCCCATCGCAGTGCCTTGTGTCGCAACTTTGTAGCAAAGTATCGTGTATATAACTGTGTTTTGCTGCATTCATATAACCTGTGTGAGGGATCTCTGGTTTTTTACTCCTTTTCCTTAAAGCCAGAGCAAGAGTATGTGCATGACTGGTATGTCCAGGGAGGATTGGTTTTGATCTTAAATGCATGTGTGTGTGTCAAGCAGGGGTTTGGTCCGTGATGACAAATGCTTGAGAGATCCTTTGGGTGAGACCTGATACTGTGGTGCTGAAGGGGCAAGGGTGGGGAATGCTGCTTTGCTGATGGCACAAGTCAGGAGGGGAGCTGTGGATACTCTTCCCAGCTCTGTTGCTGAGATTTTTGAGGTGAGATAATCAGTTGTTCGTGAGCTGAGATTTTCTACTTCTCCTTCTCACATGTCATCAGGTAGGGCTGATACCTCAATTTTTGTGTCATATAGTGATAGTAAGGTATAAGACATATATAAGAATAAGTAGGGATATGTTAAAGCAATTAATTATTTCTAATTTGTTAAAGCAATTAATTATTAAAATGGTGTGAAGAATGCAAAATATTTCTGTTTGATGTCACAGGGAAGCACTATGCTGAATAGAAAGGTTGAAGGTGAAAGTTGATTTTGATGGCTTTGTGCTTTGGTTTTGGCCCCTTCTATCGTCCACGTAATTGCCATTTTTAAAATGTATTCAGAGGAGGAGAGGATAAACTCAAACCCTGGATAGAGTAAAAAGAAGTGCTGTCAGTAACTTCTGCAGAAGGAGCAGAGCTGTGGGGTTGACTGGAAGTGTTTGTGGGGTGGTGGCTGGCCTGCCTGTCCCACAACACGGGTCCATGTGGGGCAGTGCCATGAGCCCTACATGGCTATGAGCCCCACTGGGTTCTCCAAAACCTCTCTGGGAGGCAAAGTAAGGCTACTGGGACCGTTGAGCCAAACTTTTTTTGGGTGAATCTGGCAGCCAACCATGCTTCCAAGCCATTCCTCAATGAGCAGATGGAGGCATCGGGGAGCCACAGCCACCTCAGCCTGGTGAACCACCCCTGGAGCTCGCCGTGCTCTGGCTCCCACAGCCTGGGCTAGGCATGTTTTGTGGCCATTGGCTCGCTGATGTGTGGCTGGCAGAACCAGGACACTTGACCTCTTCTGCCTCTTCTGCAGATTCAGCTTGTTGTGAAATGGTAGAAAGTGGAGGAGCTGATCTGCAGAAGGGTTTGGCCATGAGCATTGGAAAATGTGAATCATGGGGATTCCAGATTTAAGCCTTCTGGAGATAACGGGCAGCACGTACCAGAGTGCGTGACTTGCAGAGAGCCTTAAAAAACAAGGCGGCGCCCTCGAGATTAAGCAAATGCTTTGTAATCAGGAATACATTTTATACCCAGTGAAGTCTTCACAGGTATCGTATCCATTCAGATGAAAAGGTGTAGCTAGAGCGAAGCTAATTATACCACAATTTAATTTTGGTGTTGAACATGACTGCGAGGCGAGCAGGCTCTTGAATCCTGCTAACAATGCATTGTAATCAAAATACGCTGACTCCGAATGGTGTTTGTTGTCAGTTAACTAAAAAGACCAGTTGATAGCTGTGACATACACTTGGCATTTTCGCTTGTGACGGAGCTAAAATGAAGTATGGCTGTTGCAGAATGAGGGCTGTATTGTGACTTCCCTCTGCAAGAAGTTCTGGTTGGGCTGATGGGATGAAGTGCTGCTGGAAGTAGGAGGCTGCGTTTGTGTGCATGGAAAAAAAATTGCTGTGAGTGCCCTGATGGGTTAATTTTGTCTTCCCAAAAGTTACTACCCTCAAAAATTTGTAAGGGGAATGCTCAGAGATGTGGTTTTTGCTGTAAGTAAACCGTTGCTGTTTGCCTGAGCCCAGATGTTCAGCATGAAGCACAGTTCTCTCCAAAACACTGACTTCCACCGAGGCTGCTTGCTGGCCCCCTGGTAGGGGACAGGGGTGGCAGAGGTTGAGGGCTCCCTCTCGCCCCAGATCAGCATGGACAGATAGGATTCAGGACCTCAATCAGCCATCTGACAGCCTGCACCCTCTCAGTCAGATCTAGGCATCTGGCACATCACCTTCTAAATGACTTTTAACACATAAACCCAATAAAAAGAAGGGACGGCAGACACTCATTTTCTGGCTAAGTGGTGAGGCATTTTTTTCCTGTTTACACCTTTGGAGAAATCATTACATGAAATATTGAAAAGGAAACTTTTATTTGTCTCTGAAGGCCTTTTTCCTGATCTAGAAAGATGCGGAAAATATTCCAGTCCTATTAAAATCAGTAGGAGTCAAGGAGGTCTAACACACTTAAGGCCTTGTATACTAGCCTTCAGAAGGGTGTGGGGCTGACTTTCTATGTGCTTCTGTGTGATATTAGACTTAAAATCTGCATGGAGAAGTGATTTTATCTACCCTGACCACGAAGCTGTGTTTCCTTGTGTCGGGAAAGGTCTGGGGATTAATGCTATCTAGCAATATGGCTCTTATCAAAGGGAGGAGACAGGTTTACAATGTGGGGTTGCTCTAAATAGAAAGTACTAGTTAATGTTTGTTGTGTGGGAGACAAAACCCCTGCATCACCGTCAGCTGCTCAGTTAACCTGGCTGGGCAGGCAGTGTTTACTGTTGAGCTGAGATGAAAAAAATGAGGAATGGAGTAAGGTCAATCAAATATAAGACATGCTGTGATCAAGACCGTTACTGCTCAGGCTTTGTGGTTGTCCATCACACCTACCATTTGCAGCAATCACCAAATGAAGGCTGCTTTCCTTATTGCCAGAGGTGTTTTTAGGGTGATTCTGGAGTCCTTTCTTAGAGAGAAAGTCTGTCCAACTATGCTGTGTCCCACAGAGGGACACTGGAGATGGTTCGCCGAGCACAGAAGTTTTGATTTCAGCACATGCAGGAGGTGGTGGAACTGTGCATCTGAGCAAATACAGCCCAAGCAGTGGGGTCTCTTCATAGCTGTGTGTGTATGTGCATGTGTGTGTGTGCACACACACACACGCACGCATTTTGTTGTTCGTTGGGTTTTTTTAAGTCTTGCCCCTGCAGAACAGATGGGGCTTTGGTACATCCTGGAAGAGAAAAGTTGTGGGTTTTCCCCTTCATTTTTGTTCCTAATGTCCCACGCAGTCTGATGATTTCCATTTCATTCTCTTTTATTTTTTTATGGCTTATGCTTACTGCTTCTAATTTTCTTTTCCTTTGGAAAGAGCTATCACCCTGTTCTTTTACACTGGTGTTTTCTTTTACATTCAGCCTGTTTAGGACCTTCAGGCCCCTTCCTCTTCTCTCCCTGCCATTCCCTCTTCTCCTCTGTGCTCTGCAGGCAGGGGATGGATCAGAAAGCTATCCCTGACACAGCAGAGCTAAGTGGATACACAGTGGTGTTGTGCTCTGTGAAAGTGTTAGCTCCTTCTCTGAACCTGGGTAGGTTCAGCAATGAGTTGTGGTAGCAGGGCTAGTGGAGAGAGCTCATGTTGTTTGGTGAAAGTTGGTTTGATGATCTTTGCTCTGTGTTATGGTAGTTGTGCCTCTTGTACCTTTCGTTGAAATCCTGGCCTTGTGAAAATCAGTGGCAAAAGTCCTGTTTATTTCCATTTTTCCATCCTCTATGGTATTCATATTGATACCTGCTCTCATTTCCTTTTATTTGTCTCTGAAACCACGCATATGTTGCATGCATAAAATGAGCTTACGTCTTATTTTCCATATGTGGCTGTGAAGAGTCAAAGAAGAGTCTTACCCTCCTTTGAAATAAGGGGGAACTAAAGATAGAAAGCTTATGACTTTTCTGGGGCTAGGAAAGGAAATCCAGGTCAGAGCTGAGACTACCATGCAGAATTTCTTAGTTTGATGGGCCCTGCTGCCTCTAATGCTGCAAAGGTTTCCATCTGTGCAAGAGCTGCCCTTGCTGTGCTGTTTAGTTGGAGGTGGAGTTATTGCCTGTCTGTCTTTTCAATGACAATTTTTGTAGACTTGGGGCACCTCTTTTCCACCCAGTCCTGATAGTTGTGCCTTTATTGTCATCCTGTTAAAAATAATTCACCTCTGAATCAAAGGTACATGAAGCAGATTGTGGAAGAGTTATTGGTACTAAAAAGCATCTGCTTTGCAGCATTTTGTGGTTTCTGCATATATAATTTATTCTTGATTTTGGTTGTATTGCGCGTGGTGTCTGTGCTTGGCTTTGGTAGGCTGGGAGATGGAATTCCTGGCTGGCAGCCTCGGTAAGCACCACAAGGAGATGTTCAGATGGCAAAGCCAAGGGTGGATCCTCTCAGAAAATTAGTGCGGTCATGACTATGGATTTCACGATTTCCAAAAGTTTGCACTAGAGAGTGATTGGAAAAATTGATGTGTGTGTGTAAAGGTTAGGATCTACATGGCCTTGTGTTTTTTAGCATGATCAAACTATGCTTTTAGTTCTGCTTAATGATACATATTTTTCAAGGATTTCTTCCCAATTATGAGAGAATTAAAAAAATTTCTCTTCTGTTGGATGGGGAACAGGCTACCTGAGGATTATTACTAGCTGCATCCTCTAGAAGTATAGAGGAATAAGGCTTGTGGAGTGCAAAGGCGATGCCTATCATATATCTTTATCTCCCGCATTTATACACTAAATGTGTTGAGCAGCTGTATTTGATGTTTTGCCCAAGTGGGGTTGAGGGTATCAGTAGAACCAACAACCAGATGGATAAACAATGCAAAAAGTAAGTCCCGGCTGAATATGTGGGTTAAGTTTGTAGGAGATTGATGCAAATGACTCTATGAAGCACAGCCACCTTCACTTCAGGTTCTTGCCTGTGGTGAGCACAAGTGTTTCCCAACATGATGGTCAGTATCCTTGAGAGGATTAGGGGAAGGATTTAAAAAAGGAGGAGTTAAGAATAACCTGAAGAACATTTCAAACCTAACACATTAATTCTCTACTAATGAATAAGTATTTAATTTAGGAACAGAAAATAAGATAAAACTTCAGAAGGAAAAAAGTAAACCCAAATTACGTTGACAAATTGCTGGCAGCAGCTCAGTTCCTCCAGGATGAGGAGATGAATGATTATACCTGCAGCCAATTCTCTCATAGCCTGGAGGAGCGGAGGTTTGTCCAACAACTAAAGGAATTAGCCATTCTCCATCTCCAGTTGTTATACAAACACAAGTGAGCCCACAAGAGGGCTGTGCTCTCAAAACTTTTGAGAAGATATATATCAAAAGATGCTGACTACAATTTTTATCACTTCTAATAGAAAGCGATTTATTTTATTTATGTACTCATGGTCCAGCTTTTTGCTTCGTAGCCAGCACCTCTTTTTTTCTGTTTCACGTGCTTGGTGCTCAAAAAATATCCATTTTATTCTTTAATATAAGCAGAAGGCAATGGTTTCCCCCACTGTGTATTAGTGTTAACTTGACTCAAAGCCTAGCTGTTCTGGATTGCAGTAATAAGTGTGTGTAATGTTATTTATATTGACTCTCCAATTTAGCCATTAACCAAAGAATTTTGTCTGTAGCTTTTTTGTTTATTAAGGCTTGATGTTCACCGGGACACAAGTCAATAACTGCTTTGGAGGCCTCATCAAATGTGCTCTTCCCTTTGACGGGGCCATTGTGCTAGTACCTGCTGGGGCTTATGCTTTTCAGCCCAGGGCATCCTCTAAGTGGATGAAGCGCCTGGTAATGGTCATGGGAGGCAATGGTGCTTCTGGGATCATTTAAATACACAATCATTTTTGGCACTTCCTTTCCTTCTCCCTTTCTTTCTCTTTATCTTTCTCTCCCCCCACTCCCCCCTTCCTGCCCCAGCTTGTGTCAAAGTACTCAACAAGCTTCAGAACCAAAGCAAAATTCAGGAAATGTATTTCAAATGCCATGGGATAAGATAAAACATCTCTTGTAGAAGGTCTTTTGCCCTTATAGTGGTATAGCATTAGGGCACTTGAATCTTCTTTTATTTTAAATTAGTCATGCAACCATGACCCAAATCTGTCCCTAGCCAGACCATGGTTTTGGCACTAGAAACTATTGACCAACAAGAAAGGCAATGGTGCAAAACCAGTTTAAATCATGAGAGCTTACAGCCTAGCCTCAAAATCCCAAAATTATTTTGATTGTGTTTTCTCAATTTTGTTCATGGGTTCTTGATTTTGCAAAGATTTGGGCTGAAAGTTTCAGTTGAATATTGGGGCAAGAGTGAGCTTAGAAGAGGAAGATAAAAGCTACTAAAAAAGGGATTATCAGTGAGTCCTTGCCCATGCTGCAGTGTCCATTCTCAGCTAAATGGTGACTAATGTATAAGCCGAAGTCATAATGAGCCATTATCCTTATTTATACACTATTGTCATGACCATGTGGCTGAGACCCTCATCTGAAACAAGCCAGCCCATGTAATGGAGTGATTAATTTATATTACTTTGCACTTCTCTAAAGTCTCCCTTTGGAAGAACTCAACGTGTTTTACAGTAGCTAATTAATTTAATCCCCCAACAATATCTGCACTGTAGATAAATGCAGCCTTTTTTTTTCTTTAGGATTTTGTTGTTGTTGTTCCCTCAGCAGAAACTGAGGCACAGAGATCCCATGGCTCATTGCAAGTTATTTGGCCCTGGGCAAGCTCAGGTTGCCAGCTTTAACCTGGGAGCCAGGAAGCCTTTCCAAGGG
>WAAB01013683.1:79862-84862 GCA_013389865.1 Piaya cayana | reverse complement strand
TTGCCTATAATTTCCAGTGGGCAATATTGCTTCGTGGCAAAAGAGAAGCTATTCAAGTATGAGGATGACCAGTGAGTCTCTGATGTTTTTAAAAACTAGTACTAAAAGCTAATCAAAATCTTCTCTGGTGATAAAGGGAGACTTGAGAGGAGTGTTGCCATGATTGTTTTCCGTAAGAATTTAATTTACAGCCAATTTTTCGTATCTGAACGTTATTTTCAAATGCACCCAGTGATAAGAAGTAACATCTGTTTTCTGTTCTATAGTACAAGGAGGCTCTGCATGGGGCTGAGTGTACACAGCCGATGTGAAGCTATTGTTATTCTCATTTCTTTTTTGTCCCCATGCCTGGTCCATTTGCCATATACCATCCGGCAAACAGCTGACACATCCCAGCTATTATGGACCCAGGCCTAATTGCCAGCAAAGTCTTTAAGCTCTTCCATGTTGGCCTCATATGAGGAATGGGAGGCCTATATAAATGGTGCCGCTCTAGACCACTGTTCTCATTTTGCTGTCACGGAGTTAGGAGGCTGTTGTGCCAGAGGGTTTGCGGATGCTAAAAATACCATTGGAGCCCAGTGCCAGTGATTGGCTCTCCGGCTCTCCCCCTGCTCCCCCCCGGCCTTGCTGAGAGTGTTTCTGTTTTCTATGGTAATAAAGCATGGGATTATTTAGATGGTAAACGTATTCCAGAGTATATTATTTTCACTGGGGAGTGGCAGTCTGGCTATCTGAAAAGCAGGAATAATTTGGGGGCTGTATTTGTAGCCTTTTCCCATGGGTCTGAGCATGGGCACTACTCTGCTGGGAACACACGGTGCTTCTTCCACATCTCAGGTTTAAACTTCTTTCTTTTTTGGCCCTGCAGCCCTCCTGGAACAGAGACCATGATGATACGGCATCAACGCGCTCTGGGGGTACTCCTGGCCCCTCTAGTGGAGGACACACGTCGCATAGTGGGGACAACAGTAGTGAGCAAGGTAGGAATGGAGACCTCGTGCTTTCTTAGCTGCCAAGCAGTCACCGATGTGCTCAGGGACTGGTCACTCTCCTTCCAATGTTGAAATGTGCTCAGGTATTAGGGATTTGTGCTGGGAAAGGTCTATCTTCCTTTTTTTTTTGTGCCACTTTTTTTCCCTCAATCTCCTCCAAGTAAGAGGATTGGCATCTTTATATCTCTGACCCTGCCAGCAGGCACACGTAAGAGCAACATATGTACCAAATTTGCAATATGCTTAATAAAAATAAGAAATGAGAAAGAGTTTTGGGTTTTTTTTTTCCTTCATTCAAATAGGTTAGAAGATGAAATCTTCAAAAGCAAATGTAATTAAGATTGCAGAAATGCATGCTTGTATTTTAAAGATGCCATTGAAACTTCACTGAGTATTAAGAAGAGATCTTAACTGGTCCATTTTATGAAATCCTGAGCAGTGCTTTTATTTACTTTTTTTGCTCAATTCCAATGTACTTGAATGCAAAAATGTTTTGTTTGAATGCCGGGCCAGAGTAACTGATTTAGGAGGATGAGTATAAAATGAGCTTGGTACAACTGATGTAAGACATACTACAAACAATTAGTGCTTTCTCAGAAGCTCTGAAGTCTAAAAAGCTGAAATTCTGGGTTTTTCTGAGAAGCTGTTTAAATGCTTCGTACTTTTTCTGAAGAGACCAACTGCAGTGGATTTAGTGTTAATGTAATACAATTAAAATTTTAAAAGGATCCTTAATCTGAATATAAAAGAGAGTGCTTTATTGAAGTTGACTCTGAACTTGCAATAGGTATATACTTTTAAATCTGGTTTTATGATCGTGTTTCATTCAAGTGCTGTTAGACAACAAAGGAATTGTGTTTCCAAAAAAAGGTTTAGCAGTACTGATTAGCATTGCAAAGTCTGCATTCAGCAAGATTAGTTTTTAAACTAAACCAGTATATGATTTTAATTTTTTATATGCATTGACCTAACGTACATGGTGAATAACATCTCTTTATAGAATTTTAAGTATTTGAGACGCTTTATTGTTTAAACAAAAGTTGCTGACTTCATCGCAAGTATAGTCTAGTAAAAATGGGGCCTGGAATAGTAAACTGTTGCAGAGCTGAGGCAGAAACTAGTAACCTTCTGACCTCTGACTTTTACTGGAAAATGATATGCAACATAAATTCAGAGGGCCTTTTTTCTTTCAAGTATGTTTGTGTATATATATTCTAGTGGTGCTGTTCACAATGCTAGAGTTGAAGTGGTGACAGTATGTTCATTAGAGACCTTTGCTTTCGAAGCAAACTTTAAATCCCTGGGTTTTTTAGAGGTGAAAAAACTGCTGTAAAACACACTTTGAACTAAAACATAGTGTTTGAAGTGGGGGCGATCGTACTCAGATAGGGCTGTTCTGTTCCGAGATGGATGTGTGCATGTTTATGTGTATACATGCGTGAACAAAACATCTGTGGTGAGGCTTGCCAGCATGCTCCTAAGCCTCTTGGACACTTTGGAAATCAAACCTCTAAGTTTTCAGTGTACTTTTAAAGATTTTCAGGCTTCATTTTCTCCTAAATGTGGCATTTTATTAGTTCAGAGTGCCACTTCATTGTGAAGTTTTATTATTGCCATCCTGGTCTGCTCCTAGCAAGGTGCCTGCTAGAACCTTGTTCAGGAAGGGCTTTCAAAAGTAGCTTCAGAGCTTTAGACTCTCAGAGAGACACGGAAGTGTTCTGTGTTCACAGAAAGACTTGTCAGTGATGCGGTTCTGAAATTTTTATCCAAATCCTAGAGTGAGGTTTAATGAGGCTGGAACTGACGCCAGCACTTGAAAGATGGATTTCATGAACAAGGCTTGTTGCATTAAAACTTCAGGAAAGAGCAAAAAAGTGGGTATTGGCTAAGTGGATCTCTTGGTCCAAGTTTGGGAGAGGAGTTTTGGAAAGGAAACCCTGTCCAGAAGGTCTCCATTACCTAGACTTACCTTCAGACCACTTGCCACCTATGGAAATGGTGGGTATTTTTGAGAAATGGGGATGCGGGACAGGTAGTGGTTGTCTCTCTGGGCCTTACATCTTGTTTACTTAAAGCCTTCTGAAGGCAGAGATAGATTATGGGAGAATCTCAGTTGTTTAAGCACACCAATGTGTGTACATATACTTTGGTTATAAACCCATAGTTTTAGCCTTCCCGTACAGGGAAGAAGTCCAAAACCATGATGCTTAACATGACAAAAAGGGAAGAGAAAAGGAAAGTCATAAATACCCTACCTCTCCCCAACTACATTTTAAGTTCAAAATACCATAATTTTGAGGCTTTTTGTCTGAGGCCTGATGTAAAGAGTGGTAATGCTGTGGTCAGACTCATGGTTTTGCCTCTGCCAGGTGCTTTTCTTGGCAACAGAAGCAGCTGGCATGGCACTGCTGCAACATTTGTGTGCCATGGAGGGGTAGAAGTGAAAGGCTGGGGACCCACATGTTCATGCATGCAAGCACAGAAGTTAACTCAAGATGCATGTGTTGCATGACATGTATTCAGTATATTATGGGCTTTTCTATTTTTAGGAGTTTGTAAAAGTTCCTTTTGGTTCCATCTGTCAAGAGCGCATTTGCCATTTAAAAAACCCCAAATCTAATCACCAGAAATATAACCTTCTAAAATTGTCTATTTTTAGGCTGTTTCCACATCCTACTTCCCCTGTTGGCACAGGTAAAAGCACCTTCTGGGCCAAGGTTTCAACCTGGCTGAAGGTCTCACAAGGATGCGAGTGCGAGCTTTGTATTTTCAGAGAGGCACAGAGACTAAAAAGCTTAAACCCCTTAGTAAGAGTTTTCTGCCTTAGACCTTAACCTAGACTTTCTCAAGGTCTGGTTTTGGACTTTCTTCTTTACCTTTCTGCTTTTAATTCCCACAAAATGCATTTTTAACCTGTTTATGTCCCTATCCATGACACGCATTGAATGATTAACTTTGAAAACAGGAGAGATGATTTTTACCCTAAACCCTTTAGTCTTTTTTTTTTTTAACATGTAAAGTTATTTACTTAGTAAATAGTAATGACTCCCAGCTGCTTCGATCTAGTGTAGAAATCCATATTTAACAGCTAGAGAGCTGTTCTGGGGTCTTGTGCTACCGAACAGCAGGATATGTTATTGCATAGCATGTTAACACAACCTCTTATAAAGGCCTGGTATTGTGTCATCATAGAGGATAGTTATAGTACAGGAATGCAGAATAATATTATGAAAAAGTTTCATGGGCTGTTTTCCCATTGCTAAGAACTTATTGGGAAGAGCCTTTAGAGGTCTGTCTACAAATAGTGCAAAGAGATCTGAATTTACACAGTGGAGAAATAACTTGCTGAATTATATTAAAAGAAAGAAAAGCAAGTTCTTAGGTACAGGGGGGTGATGCTGAGCTCATGGCAACACAATTTTATCTTATTGCACGTTCTCACTTTAAAAGCATCCTGATTGGGGTATTAAGAAACCTGTTTTGTTTCTTTTTCAAATAGTCAGGTCAGGAGGATGCTGAACAAAGCCCTAGTGCAGTCACTTTTAATCCAGAGTGGAGCTCTGTAATTCCCATGTTTAGCTCTCCTACATGGCTTAAAAGAACAAGAAAATAAATCCATCAGTGTCTTCTATTTTAGTGTATTGTTTCTTTCGTGTTTTATTATTTTGTGCAAACCTCAGCCTGGGTTCAAAACATTTTTTTAACCTCCAAATAATAGTTGCTCTTTCAAGCCAGGAGTAGAAAGTGGGGCATTTCTTTATAAAAATGTATCAATGGCTAGATTTTTTTTTTTTTTTAATCTCAGGCTTTTGTAGGAGTTTGGGAAACCTATAGGCAAAAAGGCAATCGTGTTTATTATTGCTGAGAATCTCAAGGCAGTTGTTTGGAGGCTGCAAAGGCAGGCAGCAGAGCCTGGTGCAGGGGGGGAGAAGGGCCACATTATGTTCCAGATGACTGCGCAAGGATTTATATACTAGCTTGCCTTTTTTTTTTTTTTTTTTTTTT
>WAAB01013683.1:18293-77653 GCA_013389865.1 Piaya cayana | reverse complement strand
TTTTTTTTTTTTTTTTTTTAAACATGGGAGAAGAAAAGTAATAAGAGTGGAGAGGCAAGGCATTTGAAGCGGTCAGATGGCTGATGACTAATGGGATAGGTGGGCAGGAGCCTGCGGATTGGGTGTCTTAATGAGCACATTTCGCACTGAGTTTGGGCTGCAGTTCCCCTTCACCTTTGCCCTTTATTGACCGAACTGACACTTCATTTTTCACATACTTCCAATTATGGCTGAGCTTAAGTGTTGCCCTGCCTCCTTTCTTTCTTGCCTATGGACGGCTTGAGAGTGGCTGAGGCCACAGAAGATATTTTAATTTGAAAAAGTACCATAGCAAGCCAGGTTTAGGGTGTAACCTGAAACTGCTGTCACTTTGCAGTTTCTCCGGTGAAAACAAAAGTTTTAATGTTTCTTGTCTAGCACTTTCCCCCCACCTTCTTCATGGTGACGCAGGAGATTGCTTTGGGGGTGGTTGGGTTAACGAGGGGTGTTGCCCTTGCAGGTAAAGCCTTTTTGGCAGTACAGGTGCTGTGGGTGGGAGTCATCCAAGTAAAGAGATAAAGCCAAGTGAAAAGCTATGCTGGGCATGAAGGATGGCTTCTTGCTCCCTCTCAATGCAGTGTCTTCTCGAGGGGTGTCTTGTGGTGTGGTGCCCTGCAATGTACTTTGCCTTACACTCTCCTTATGGGAAAGCAAAGTGCAATCGTGCCTGCATTTCTCAAGCCTTAGAAGCAGTATGGATTTGTTGTTTTGGTAATATTTAGTGCATGAATGGAGATTAAAGCATGGCCCAGCTGTGAAGCTTTGGGAAGTGGCTGAAGATGATGCTGGGAGAGGCAAGTATGGTGAAGGGATGGACAGATCTTCAGTCTGCAGCCACCTCTTTACTATGCTGTGATATATGCCCCACTGCCCAAGCCTGTGTGCATTTCCACGTTGGCTTTTACACACAAAATGCTTCCAGGGCGGAAATGTCTGTTTGCTTTTGCAGGGCTTTGGAGATTTTTGCGTGTGTGGTTTTCCTACCTAATGTGAATTCTGTCGGAAATAGTCAGAATAAGTTGTGCTCGTATGGTGTCGGTGGGTTTAAGAATAAAATAGCTGCTGTTAGACCTTAACTTCCTAGCAGCACCACTGTATTTTGCAGCATGGCTTTTGCTACTGGCTCTATCATGTGAAGTTTGGGTGCATAATGAACAGGTGTGTCACCTGCATGCCAGTGGTGATGGCTTTGCATTTAAATAAGTGGAAAGTATATTGACAATTATTTACATACAAACAGAGGCCCCAAACCCACAGAAGTATTTATCTCAAAAAAAAAAAAAGTATGAAGTATTACCTGCTTTATTATGTAGCCCTCTGGCATAGTAATGGCATGGCATATTTTTACTATAATATGGTAATAAAAGAATATGTAAAAGGCAGACAAAGGTTCTGTCTTTTCACTAAGGTGACCCCTGTTACCAAGTAACTGCTTTACTTATGAGCTTATTAAAAACTCAAAAAAAAAAAATGAGCTTTTCATACTTCACAGGCATTGATGTGAAAATGAGCTGTCCTGCGAGTAGTTTTCTTGATCATTTTTAGAACAATTGATTAGCCAAAGAGCCGCTGTCATTAGTTGACATTGACTGATAGCAATTTGTCACAAGCTCCGAAGGTCAGCCAGGCAGTGGAAGCTTCGGCTTGTCTTTGATTGACCTTTTCTGATGCCATTATCATGCTATCGGTTAGACTGGATGTGACCCTCGATTGGAAAAGACAGGGCATTAGTCAACAGGGGCTGCTCCTGGTATTTTTTCTGGTGCTTTATGTATTGTGAATCCTGAATTAAGCATAATAGGCTTGTTTGGAAACGGAGCAGTATCAGTTTTCTTGCTGAGGCTCTGCCATCCTCTTTTCTTTTCTTGCTTTTCCATCAAGTGGGCTGCACTCAGTTTGCTTTAAATCAGCGTGAGCACCTGTGCCCTCTTCCTCTGATGTGAGATACAAGGTTTAAAACAACCCTATATTTATTTGAAACTCTTCATGTAGGTGCATATTCTTCAGCAGCACCAGCATTAATTATTTTTATCTCCCCAGAATCATGTTTTATTTTTTAACAGTGATTGAGTAGTTGAGGATTATGCTCATAACAACACGATGTCAATTTATCATTCTGCTCTAAAGCCGGAGGGCGTGAAACTGGTTTTTTCCTCCTTCTGGTTGGGTGTATTTTTTTTTCTATTTTTTTTTTCTATCTCATCAGCTTGATTCAGCTGTTAAAGTTAGATTTCAGCAGTGTTAAGCCTCTGTGCCTTAGCTAGGCAGGGTTACGCTTCCAGTATGGTGCATGGGAGAGAGTCCTCACTTGGAAGTGGGTGTCTGTCATGATTTGAGTATCAATCTATTCCCAGTGTCAGGATTTATTTTAATCACCCACATTAGCACTGAACGTCTGTTATTACCAGGCATTTTCTTTTCGCTTTGGCAGAGCTAACTTAAATACTTATAAATGTTGATTGTTTTGCCTAAATTGTGGGTAACACAATCATAAACGAGTTCTTTTCCTTGTAAAAATCCTTCCTTCCACCCATTTGCCTTTCAGGGGAAACCTGAATTTCTCTGCCTAAGAACCAACTTTTTTTTCAGGTCAGCCCCCAGAGATAATAAGCAGTTCAAAATCAACACAACCACTTCAGCACGGTTTAATGTGACTTTCAGTCTTTGCTTAGGAAAAGCTTCCAGCCGGGAGAAGAGCAGACAGGCAATCGCATCAGGAGGCAAATCCCTCAGGCTAAAGCTATTGCCATCATTGGCGGAGCAAAAGGAGGGAAAAAAGACTTTGGGAACTGTTTACCTTTAAAGTGGATATGGAAGTACAAGTATTCCTGACTTCTCAGCCCATCTATAATCAAACAGCAAAATTATTTTTTCTTTTTCTTGACAGCTTTTTATAAACTTAGAAATGTCTATCCTGTTAAGAAAGTTGTGTAACACTACATAAGTCTACGTATACATAGAGGTGTATGTAAGAATGTGGCCCTGGTCTGAACTGAGCATCCCATCAATGGTACAGGTCTTTTGAAGATCTCAAAGTGGTGGGAAATAACCACAATGCTAAGTCATGTCTTGGACTGTTACCTACAAACTCATACGTAGGACTGAAGGACATCTTGCTTTCCTTCTTGGATGGGGCAAAGAAGGTTTAGTTGCAAGTAGTTGCAGAAATAGGTTTGAAGTTTTTGGTGTCCAAAATACCTCTTTTTAGCAGTCCTTGAATCTTGTGTTCTGAAGATTGCTGATGTGATTTGATTTAGAAAAACTACTGCTTTTGTTTTGGTGTTGTTTTTTTTTAACCCTATGTATCCTAGGTGTGCTCGGTTTGGTTGTAGTAGCTCATGCAAACCAACAACCTTCCAATATGGCCTATATGCTTTCCATCTCGAAGGCATCAGCCCGATTCCCTCTCCAGGTTGGGGTGGCTTCAGCTTTTGCTATCTAATGCAGGCAGAGTGTGACTATTAGGTGCATTGCTGAACTCTTTAAATCACAGGTTAAAGAAGCAAATTCATGCTCCTGATATGGCTTCCACTTTTGAGAAACATTTTATTGCAATGAGTATAAGCCCATAAACAGGCACTGTTTCTGGATTAGTGATACAACAGGGTTTGCCTTTGAGCTGCTTGGCCTAAAACGTTTTCCTACTTCTCATGTGAAATGATGGAAACGAGAAAAAAACCCAAACCATAACTAAAGTTGGAAGAGAAATCTTTAAAGTGCATTATGAATGGAGAAAGCAGATGTTAGTCCCATAATGCAAGAACTAAGGGAGGGTGTTCACCAAGACATACACCAAAGGAGTTTTCTAAAGCATGAACAGGTTTAAAGTTAACAAAAATGGCTTACGTGTTGGGTTAAATTTATTACTGCAGTGTGCTGTGGAGGTCAGCAGGGGACAAAAAGAGATTAGACCAGTTCTTGGAAAAATAGGTCCTTCTTTAGCTATTAAAAACCTTGGTCAAGAGGGAACCACTGGCTCAGGAAGCTGCCCAAGTGCTGATTGTCAGAGCCGTGGCACAGATGCTTCTAAGTAACCCCCCTTTCTGTGTGGGTTTCCTGAACATTGTTATTGCTCCTAGGAAAGACTGACATGAGATCGAGCTACTTAGACTGATCTTCTCCTTTTTTCATGTTAAAATAATTTTTAAAAAAATTCAATTCAGGAAATAAGATACTGGATTTTTTATTTACACTATTTTTGACAGCTCTTGCTAATGCCAGCATGCTTTTGTTGGGAAAAAGGTAGACATAGTTTGTATTTTTCTCGACCTTATTACCCTGGTTGTGGGAATGGTTTGACGCTATTCATTCAAATTTGACAGGTGATTGCTTCTGTAAATGAATGCACTCAAATCATAATTGTTGCAACAGAATTGTTTGATTACCTGGCGGTAGCCTCTTCCTCTCTGATAGCTTTTGGATCACCTGTTTGCTGAGAGCATTTGACAGTCCTCATGTTTATTACCCAATTGAATGTCAGTAGCAATTGCAGCTAAAGATAAACGAAAATGCAAGTACTTGTTGACCTTGACTTTTTTCCACGAGATATTGGACTTGATGGCTCTATTGCTGTTGAACTGATAAGAGTTATAAACAGTAGTTGAAGGAAAATGTTTTATTCCCAGAGGAAAATACCATGCTGCTGTGGGAAATGGCATCTGACTAGCTCTCTTTGCCAAATTTGCTTGGTTCACCTTCATTTAGGCTGTGGGAAAATAAAATACAAATTTCCCTTTTTATGACTTTAATATCTCTGCAAACATGAATTCCTGCACTCTTAGTAAAGTTTTGTTGGCAGACTATGCCAATAATGTACAGCGAGTTCGAGACCTTGTCGTGTTTTATTGTGTGCTATAATGAGGATTTTCAATTCTTCCTCATTTTCGGGCTGATTTGATAATTACAGGGAGGGAACAGAGCTTTCTTCTTCTGTTCCATGGGAAGTTTAATATGTCTATAACATGTGAAGACAGGGAAATGTGTGGCTGTGAATGTTTGTTGCCAGAGCAGGGCTGTGTTGGTGGGAGGCCAGCCTGAGGATGAAGGCAAAGTTATTGAAGGGATGAGGAGATGATACTTTCATAGGTCACACTTACACCAATGTTTTTGTGCAGAGTACCAGGTGGATCTCCCTCCATTTTACTGGGAGAAAAGGACCAGCTCAGTGTCACCTATCCCACCTGCATGTGACAGGTGAGAGGGATCAGCCTCCCGCCCTAGCATATCTTGTTGCTCTAACACCCACCGTGTGTATGTATATGTATACGTATATTTCTTCTTCATTTCTAATCCTGCTCCAATATGCAACCTGTAGGGAAGGCTTTCAGTGGAAACAGGAACAGGCAATAGGCTTTGAGATCTTCCGGGATGCAAGTCATTGTATAAACAATGTGTAGAGAGCACAAAAGACCATGGAATTACATTGTTTAAAAAATAAGTCCTTTTTGGTCTGGCAACTGCTCTTGTAAACTCTGTACAGTATTGCAGGAACCTGTTAAAGCACCAAAATACAAGACTAAGCAGTGCTGTAACATTTAGCAGAGTCAGACTAGTAATCTTATTGCATTGCATTTTTCTTTAGGTAAGATTAAGCTAGCATTACATTATATATTTGTAGGCGAGGGGGCATTCTTTAAGGGATTAATTAATAAGATCAGTGCTGTAAGATGATGACATTTTTTCATAAACACATTGATGCACATGGTCATTTTTTTCTTAAATTTTTCAATTTAAATTCATGAATGAGGTGAGGACCTGCTCTGGGTGATCAGAGCAGCCCCTGTGGTTTGCAGCAGCAACAGAGCCACCTGTCACTGTATAATTCATCAGGGACCACAACTTGCTGGCCTGGTGACCCAGTAGTAGATGCCATGTGAAATACCAGAGGGAGAGGCTCGATGTCTTTTCTCCCTGAGCTAGTAGAGGATTGCAGGGCTGTGACTAAGCAAATCATAGAATTGTTTGGTTGTGTAGTGTCCGACCGTACCTGTTCACTACTAAACCATCCCCAAGCATCTCATCTACCCGTCTTTTAAATCTTTCCAGGGATGGAAAATCCGCCACTGCTCTGGGCACCTTCTTCCCGTGCTTGAGAACCCTTTTAATGAAAAAATATTTCCTGGTTTCCAACTTGAGGTCATTTCCTCTCATCCTATCACTTGTTATTTGGGAGGAGAGACCAACACTGACCTTGCTACAACCTGATCTCCAGGAGCTGCAGAGAACGATGAGGTCTCCCCTCAGCCTGCTTTTTTTCAGGCTAAATTTAGGAGAAAGTTTTTCTTTGCCTTTGATGCACAAATTCTCACTTTTAAATTTCTCCCCTACCAACCCCCCTGAGAGCTATGTAAGAAGAGAGTGGGTGCAGGGCAGGATCCAGAGCCAGGCCAGCTTATGTATGCTATTCTGGTGGGTCACTGAATCAGGGTGTCATTTGTAAAACCTTCTACCTCTATGGCTTGTCCCTTTAACCATGACGCCTCCTCCGTGCAGCCTTTGCATCATGGGTTTGGCACACTTGAACATTTTCTGGGAAAGTGAGAAGTGGGAAAGGACACAGGAGTCTGGCCAAGCCTATGATGTGCCATGGGAACAATGTCACATCAGGGAAGGCACTGCCTCACCAGGGCCCTCTGCCATCCTCAGGCACTCTGTGGCTTGGGAACTTCCTCATTGCCAGGTGGTGTGTCTGGCATCTGATAGCCACTGATTATATATGTGTGTCTGTGTATATATACACCTACATATATAAAAATCACTTTTAAAAATTATTATGTTTTATTTTCTTCCCCATGAGTGTTGAAAAAATCTCACATGGAGTTAGCAGATTTTTTTTTTTGTGTGGTTACTCTTTGCCAAAGCATAATGTGGAGGTATCAGAAATGAGAAATATCAATAAATAAAAATGTGGTAGGGGCAGCCTTTCCAACTTTTTCCACGTCTGATCCTGTGCCACAGGAGGGTGATGTCTCTTGAAACCTTGCTACAGTGTGTCATCTCAGGGCTGTAAATTGGTCTTTTGTTGAAAGGCAGGAGAAGACCTACTAGAAGGCACCAGCTATGTCCTCAGAAAAGAACTAAAAGTGGTGGACATAACCTAACTAAGTCTTCCCTTAGTTCTCTGAATAACAGCTAGTGTCACGTGGATGCATACTAAAAATATTCCGGAGTCTGCAGCATCCCAGTGGACTTCAGGAGAAGGCATATCTTAGCTCTGTCTGGCCAGCAAGTGAAGGTCATGGAAGTGAGGCTTGTAGGGTGGAGGACCTTTTGTTGCTCTCATTGGTGGGACAGGAGGATCTCCTCTCTCCCCAGCACAGCACTGAAACTCACTGTGGTGCCCCTGCTCGAGGCCTCAGATTACAGCATAGGCACATCTGCATCAACTGCCTTTGTAAAGCAGGGGAAAGAAATAACACCATCAGTATGAACTGAACTGCTTGAAGTTATGTGTCATCATAGCAGATCTTTTGCTAAAGAGTAGAGGGTAAGATGCAGGATAATTGCAGGGTGTGGAAAAGAGGCAACGAAGTGGAGTTGAAAAGTTATATTCCTCCTCCCTTCCCATCTTAGTAAAACATCTCATATTTATCCTCTCTTGTCCCCGGCTGTAGCTGTGGAGATGCCCTAGGAGAGGTTTTGGTGCAGGATTTTGCCCGTTTTCTTTTTTTCTCTTATCTGTCTGGAATAACCAATATGAATTCTGCATGAGGTTGGCTGTGTAAAAGCAGCTATTATTTCAGTATAACTGTCAGACAGACTTAGTCCTGTGTTGTAGTTTTGAGACAGGCTGTGATAAAGTAGGGGCCTGTTTTGTCAGTTGGTCACCAAGACTAAGCCACAAAATCCTTGGATATGAGTATATTTATAGTTTTAGCATGTGTTTGGTCATATACATGCTTAGATGTGTCTACCTCCCACTATTACACATTTTTATTCTGTGAACCTGGCAAGAAAGGTGGTAAAATAACCAGCCTTGTGAAGTACAGTGGCCTTTCAGGACCTTATGTATTTCCTGTAGAAAAAGGGTTGTGCTAAATTCCTTGACGTTACAACTACAAGAAACAAATTTGCAAGTGGTGCTAAAGTTAGTGTCTCGCCACAGATTTAATGCAGCTAAAACCCCTCAGGTGGCCATAATTTACCAGGCTGAACAGCAGACTGGTGAGCAGAGAGGGCTGGCACAACCACATTATCAGGAAATGCAGAGCTGGTGACTTGGTTGAATTTAATCCCAATAAAGTAACTAGCTAACAGTCTGCAGGAATGCAGGTTGCAGCAGGAGGAGCATTTAAATCGTAACCCGGGTACACCAACTTTTCACTGTGATTAATTATATTGTGTCACTGAAAAGCAGAGTATGCACAAATATACAATTGTGCAGCATGGATTTCCAGATATAATGTTTTAATATAAATTAGAATTGCCTTAGACAAATGAATTGAAATTCTCTGTGTAATTAATACACAAATTTTATTTACTGCTGCAGTTGGTGTAGGTAAAATGGCAGCATTAAACTTAAAAGTCCCTCTCAAGTTGATAAATGCCAGCTTGATACTGAGAATATTAATACTCAGTCAAAATTAATAATCAATTTACTTGAATATTGGAGGTTAGCCAGGGATAGATCTGAAGTTGTATTAGGTATATCGTACTGGTCTAAATACAACATACACTTGTAAAAGCATTGTGCTAATTTTAGCTTACAAAGAGGATGAAGATAAACTGCCTGCTGCTAGTTTGCCATATGCTATCCTGGTGATAATATTCAAGTACAAAATATTCTGCAGAGAGTCTTATTGTTTCAGTAAAAGAAGAACGGAAAAGAGTTAAGCAAATTTCTGCTTCATAAATGTATACAAAATAATGAAATAAAACAAATCTTAAATGCTGGTAGATGAGATCTGTGAAATTTGTTTTGGTTTGATTGACTTTCATGGGAGTCAAAAATTTGTTTTACTATATATTCGATCCAATTGTATCCATTTCTCACATGTAAATCTTAAAATCAATCTAAATAAAAATTGATCTTCATTCTGGTAGGCAAAAATATAGTACAAGTTGTCCTTAACTAGTTAAGCCTCTCATCCTTCAAGTTTAGTACAGGAATAAAGTCTTTACTGTGCTGATTTTTTTTTCAGGAGCTACTCCTTTTGCTTTGTTTATTTAAAAATGCAAAACATGTTCCAGTTTCCATATGGGGAGAATTCTGCTTCTGCAGCTTCACTGAGTAGCATTTGCCTCCTCCATCTGCACCCGAGGCCTGGAGAGGGTTGTGTTAGGAGGGGGTGCCCCGGACCCCTGGGGCTACAGAGGGCTGGGGGGAAGCTTTGCATTAGCAAGTGGTGAAAAGCTTGACCTTCGAGTGACCTGGGTCAAGCAAACCCCCTGCTGAAGAGTCCCATTTGGACATGGATACCTGTGGGGTGAGGGAGGAGATAAAGGAAGGGGGAGGAAGATAAAGTAATCCCATTGACCTGGGAACTTCTCAGATATTACAAGCAAGGGAACAACAGGAATAATGAAAGAGCTGCAATATTTGCCTGCCCCCCCCACCCCGTATCTGTGTAATGTCATTTCCAAAGGGCTGGAGTAGATAATAGCAAATGTGCTTTCAAGTATCAGATCAATCTCTTGAAGTGATGGGGAAGGCTGGATGCTCTGATCTGGCAGGTGCTGGAGAGTGTAATACAATCCTCGTTCAGCAGAGAGAATTGTATAAATGGACAAAGATCCACTGATTACATCTTTTGCTAAAGTGTTAAGTAAAAGATTTGGCTATAAGAGATGGCAGGTCTGCTATTGTCCAGTCTTCGGACTTGTTTTTATAGGGGTTTCTTCACAGGAACAAGTACCAATTACTAAAACAAAAGCAAACAGTGTGGCTGGTCCATATCGTGGTAGGACACATGCTCTTGAGTCAGGGTGGGCAGGAAGTTTGGCAGGTCTGTCCCCTACTATTGCCATTGCATCTTTATCTCTCCAGTTCATTGTTTGCCACTGAGTGCTTGAAATTCCAGTTTCCAAGTAAAAGCTTCCTGTTTCTTGCATTTACATTCAGTTTGGTAAGACATAAATTTAGCTATCTATCAAGGAGAGCTTTTTTTTTTCCCCTCAAGTAAGGCAAAATAGGAAGAAGAAATTAATTCTGATTTGATGATAAGAAGTAGAATTTAACATTTTCCCAGATTCTCAGTGGCAGGAAGCATGAGGTTGTATCCTTATGATAAGGTGATGGATGGGAGCTAAATTCAGCCTTTCCGTCCTGAGAAATTTAAGAAGGGGCCCTGAAGTCCAGACCTTGTTTAGAAACAGAGGTGGGCAGGTTCAGCCTTCATTACCCAGCATTTCCTTGTGATAGCCTTGCTGCTTGTAAGTTTTTACTGTTCTGTGCAGTATTCGAAGCTAATAGTGCACACATTCTTGTAGTCATCTCAATTCTGAATTTCCATTTGTAGAGTTTCTGTTTCTCTCCATCAACTGTGGAGGGACTTGGGGAGGACTAATTGCCTTGCTCAGACACTTAGCTTGGCAGTTTCACTTAAATGCTTAGAGTAAGGCAGGATGAATCTGTGCAAAAATTTGTTTCTTTAGGAAAGAGATGTTTGCTTTGCATGGAGCAGAATGAACAGTTTTGTACAGCTGAAGGTGAGGGGAGTGGGCTGAAGTGTTGTGTGTGTAGGTGAGGCTGTGTCCTCTGTAGCTCCTGGACATGCTGGCCTGAGCTTCTCACGAAACTTGTCTTTGCTGACCACTATTAGTAATATGAAGTGTTCAAAAATCTTGATGTGCATTATAAAAGAGATATATATTTTAATATTACTCATGTGGAGAGGCAATGTTGGTATTCCCATGTCTTACTCTTGGGAGACCAGATTTCAAGCTGTCTCTGCTTTCTCTGCTGCTGGGAGGTTCCCTGCTTCATCAGTGTATGTGTAGTTTCGGTGGAAGGTTTTTGCATGACTCTGAGTTAGGGACTTAAATATAAAACCTGATGGATGGGCTTGTGAAACTTGGTAGCAGCGCTTTGCTCAGCTTTCAAATTAACACCGTTGGGGTCTTCAGGAGATGAAAGAGACTGTGAGTGAAGCCTTGAACCAAATTCTGTTGCTGAGTTGATGCAGAAACAGTCACATTCATACAACTCTTCACTTTGTTGTGCTGTTTGGGTGTGGACTCCTTTGTCTGTTGGCATGGCAGCTGCTTAGCCTTCTCTTCATGTGCCTCCCTTGTCTGATTTTGAATGTAAAACTGGAGTTAAACCTGCTTCCACTCCAAACTAACAAGATGCACTTTCACTACATTTAAACACACTAATATGTATTCAAAAAGGCACATTTGTCCGCTTCATTTTGTAGTCACGTTTGTAGGAATATGTATAGCAGATGAGAGTGAGGGGGTTTGTATTAATTTCTATGCAGAATATTGAACTCTTGTTTTCATATTGAAAATGAGCAAGTCCACTTGGATGCTGTCCTGAAAAAATGTCTGTGGATTGTACACCACTGTGCCCCAGAAAAATTAAAATCATGGCTTGATTTTTTGGGCAGCTGTGAGTGCAAAGGCTGGGAACGATCCTGGGTTTTGAGTGCTGGAAGTTTGCAGATATGGAGGCAGGTTACTGGCAGAGGCAGTGCAGGCTTTCATTCAGCACCTTGTCAGTGTGCCTTATCTGGGATCTTGAAGGATGACTCTCCAGTGTAAACCTGGGGAAGGAAGCTGAGTGAGGTACTTCCAGGAATATTCTGCTGAAGCTTCCTCATGAGCTGTTCTCCTTGCCTTGTGGAAGTCATAACCTGCAGAGATACCTACAGCACCTCAGGAATATGGGCTTTCTGGCACGTTTGTTGACTGCTTGGAGACTTCAGCCTAATTTTTCACCTCTCTCTCTTTGCCATGGGATATAGAAACTAGTGTTGTCTGTCAGCTAACATGTACAGCACCTGCCATCTCAAACTTCTCTCTGCTTGCATTCTTTTGTGAGAAGTTCATGTGCAATCTCAGATGGGCAGAAAGCCTTCTGAGCTGATAAGTGGTGACCATAAGGGAGAGCCTTCACATGGTGTTACAGGCAAGAGCATATTGCACCCTTTGCATCTATTTTTCCTTGTTCAGGTCACTGCTGAGATCAAATCTATTGCCAATATGGGGGTTTTGTCAAAGTCTTTTCCAAAGAAGCCATTGAGTAAGATGTAAGTAAGAATGATTTTTAGCTGAACTTTGAATTTCAGCTGGTGATTATAGTTGAAAATCTCTTTCTTCCCTTCTCACCTGCCTAAACCACAAATTGCAGGTGAAGCTGGTCAGACAATTAAAATAAATGACAAAACTTAAAGTTGCTTTGCATATAAAATGGAGGCATTATTAGCAATGGTTCAGAGTCTGACATTGTTGACTACTGCCCAGATAACTGGCAAACACTTGTGAAAGCATTTTTCAGTCTCAGGAGAATTGCCAGTTTTGGCAGCAGTGGTTGTTTCTCCAACACTGCAGTGAGAAAGAGAGCAAGTTACGTGGCTAGAGACTTGGTGACCCAATCTTAAGACTGACACACTTGCCTCCAGGTTGCAAGTTGTCAGGCATACAGCAAAACTTGTATATGAGTGAAGCAAGCAAGTCGCAAACATTTGGAAAATTGTGTTTCCATTTCGCTCTACATGCAATGGGTTTATTAGAAGAGACTCTCATTCAGAGAGACAGTGAAAACAGAAAACATTACTTACTAGGATTTATTTGACTGTCACAAAATAATTTGAATACAGATTTGCAAGTGTTTCCTTTTTATGTATATCTAAGTGTATGCCTGTATAAATATATATATGTTACAAAACTATTCTGATTTTCATCAAAATAGTCTGCTAATGTTTTGCCTGCCTTTGTTGAGATGCAGCATGAAAGGACCACTCTGATTCATATTTCTAAGGGATGTTATACTGACCTCAAAAGCTGATACTTCCTTAGCCAGTGCCAAAAAGCCCTTTCTGTGGTTTCAGTCCCCATTTATTTAGCAATTAAGAATCAGGTGGCCTCGGAATAACAACTGGTTTTAATAGCCACTTTAGCCACCTCCGTCATGGGAAGGAAGAGTGCAGTGCTTCTGCACAGCCTCAGAGCTCTGCGGTGTGACCTTAAGTGACCAGACACAAAAACCAGTGCAAGTCTTGAATGGAAATGTCTGCATCATCCAAACTGTGCTGACTCTTGTCCAAGAACACACTGTTTACCTGTTCCTTCCAGACTGGTCTATTTTCTGCAAGACTGAGATGTGATTTTTCCCCCCCCCTTATCTCAGTGCAACTTGGCTGGTTTTAGTGGAGCTGGTCCTCACTTACATGTAGATATACAGCAAGGATCATGTTTTCCGTTTTGGCAGTCAAAGCTGAAACTTCCCCCTGTTCTGTACATTCCCCTTCCTTTGCCAGCTGAGCACTCCAATCAAAAGCAACAAATATTGCCAGTTACCTCCAAAATGCACCTTGCTGAAGGCAAATTTGGAAATACATTGCCATGAGCATGAAGCAGCCAGTCTGTTTGTCAAGATACCAAGATATTAGTGAAAGGTGGGGTTTTCCTTATCCCGATAAATAGATTTTGCCTGGGGAGATGAGAGGCAGGAAGAGAGAATGTATTTGCCCAGTGCTAAATAAAAGGCTATTTATGCCTAATATATTGGCAGAATTATTCCAGAGTAATTCAACCATGAGAAAATATGATCCTTGTGTCATTGCCAAGGTCAGAGAGAACTATGGTGATCTGCAGAGTAAGTTCAGGTCACCCAAGTTAAATCTGACTAGTGTCCAACTTAGCTCACACATCACATTTTTTCCAAGATTTATAAAAGCAAACATCTTCTATACATGAAGGCAGGGCTTAAAGTGTGGTCAGCTCTCTCCTTTGAGCCAAGGTCTCCTGTTTTTCCTTTCTTCTTTCCAGGTTGCTCCTTCTATTTCCTTTCCATTCTTCTCTTTTCCCAGCATTTATAGGATGCTCAGAAAAGTCAGTCTTTTCCTTTGTGTGCCATCCAGTGCCTATAAAACCCTTCTGGTTGAGTGCATGTGCAGGAAGGGCACAGAAATGTTGCTGATGTTTAGCCAGGAGCAATGATAGCTGTAGGTATGTGTGTACTGTGTCCTCGCACATCAGTTGAGAAGCATGTCTTGGAAGATGGGGCAAGGGGGGTACAGTAAAAAAATACTCCTTGGTAACCTCAGCTAAGATGGTACCATCTAAGAAATGGGATCTTAGACAGAAACATTTAAAAGGTGAAGCTAGTGACTTTATAGGCACTGCCAGGCTGCCGTACGTGGAGGTAGATCAAGTGGTGACCTGGGCAGATGAGAGTCCTCTTCCATCACTGGTGGGTGGAAGGGGTGAGACAAAGTCCTCAGCCCTTTCAACAAGGATGAATTGCTTCAGCAGAAAAGCAAGGTTTTTCTTCAATGTGGTCTATACCTGCCTAGGGGAAGCTGATGCATGTGGTTTTTAGCTGCCAGAATCTGAGGTTTTCTTTAACTTCCTTGGTTACTCATTCATGTCTTTTGAAGTATATCAAA
Organism: Piaya cayana; assembly: GCA_013389865.1. Classification (NCBI taxonomy): domain Eukaryota; kingdom Metazoa; phylum Chordata; class Aves; order Cuculiformes; family Coccyzidae; genus Piaya; species Piaya cayana. The sequence goes on along the minus strand of WAAB01013683.1, from coordinate 63,062 downwards.
TAACTAAAAACATGTAGGTGGGTTTTTTTTCTATCCATTTCTACTACTGTAGCTATTAGAGTTCATGACAAATGGTGTGAACTGAAAAAGAAACACCAGAAATCTTTTTTGCTTGCTTTTTGAAGGATTTTTGAATTTGGTTCTTTTTTTCAATTGTTTGTTTGGGCTTTTTTCCTTTTTTTTTTTTTTTTTTTTAAACACCAGATGGTTTTCTGCTTAGCCCCATGCTTTGAGCTTTCTGTGGGATTTTGCTTAAGTACTCTTAATGTGAAGGGGTAGAGTCAGAGAGAGATGAAGTGGAAATGACCAACCTTCATTCCTCTTGAAGTGGTTTCCCAACTTTGATGCCACTAGATCTAGAGACATAAGCAATACTCAAATTCTGTTTCCTTCCATCAGTTTTCCTATTCAAGTTAATCCTGGGTGCCTGATGTCTAGGAATGGGTAGTGATGGAAGATGGAGGTGAAAATAAGACACTTGTGCACTTATAGCTGATATTCAGGGGAAATTTACAAGTGTCTTACTTTATTTTCACCTTCATTGCATGTTTTGGACATCTTTGTTCCTGGATGATTTGCATTTTATTTTGTTGATTGTTTTGATTTGGGGAAAAACCCCACCTTAACCTATAACTGCACTGTAAAACAAACAGCAAAATACTAGAAGCTGTGACAGAAAGTTGTAGGAAACAAAAAAAACCCATATCAGCGACACAAATACATTAGATGGAGCTGAAGCGGATGTGCTAACTTAGCCGGACTGAAGTGTCTGAAAGGGCAGTCAGTGCCTGTGTGCCCCTAGATGGAATAAGTGAAGGGAGATCAGCTTTGGTGCTGAGCCCGATGGCCAATGCCTTGGCATGAGGAGTAGGGTCAAGACCTCACCATCACTGTTAATTCACTGAAGGTCTCTCCAAACCCTCTGAGTTTTCAGATTTTGTTGTGTGGACTGGGTTGTCACCAGCCACCTAGATGTGCAGGGATTGTATCCTAGTCTGCTTAGGGTGCCACCTGCTAGCCCCGCAGCCAAGGAGTGTTAGCAGAGGTGATAAAGTAGATTTCACTTTCTGCGGGAAGTGTCTGTAGCTGAAGGGAAATTAGTGGCCTAAGCACCATGGTGGTCATTGCCTGATTCCTCCCAGCTAAATAGAGCAAGGGAAGTCTGAGCCAAGATAGCAGCCTGCTTCTCCAGAAATGCCTGCTGTTCTTTCTAACCCCAGTTTGTATAGATGACCGCAAACAAAGTTTAGCCCAGCTGCTGCTGGCAGTTGTGCTTCAGTAGTGCAGAACGACACCCATGGGTGCCCTCGCTCTCTAGTGTCATGCTTTACTGAGTTCTGACCATGTGAGCCATGGGCAAGGCAGTGGGACATGATTTCTGGAAGCACACCACTGTCCTGCTCACCGTGCCAAGTGGAGGGTAGTGGGAGCCATGTGAGTGGCAGCAGTGTGTCTACCCACTGGCCACAAGAGGCAATGCCTCAGCTCATTCACTCTGAAGTCCATCTTCAGGTTTGTTTTTCCCATTGTGGCCTTTTTTAAGCACCACCTCATCATACTATATCTGCCTTTTGTGCTGGAGAGGGACATTCAAGGGGAAGAAGATTTTATGTGGGCTTGGCTCTGTCAAATCTGCTTATTTCCTTTTGGCTTCTGCGCTTCCTTCCTGAGAAGCAGCCTCCTGTTGTTGTCATGGGTCCTCCAGAGCAGCTGGCTTTTGCTGGAAGAACGAGAGTGGTGGATTTAGGGCACTGGGCAGCAAGGAGCAGTGTGGACAGCATAAGAAAAACTTTGTTAACTTTGTCTATGACCTTTCCTTAAAAGGTCTGACAGAGGGTTGGTTTTTTTGTAATTAAGGTGTTTTTTTCCTGAGCTAGTTACGTGCTTTATTTTACTTTATAAAGTTTTGTCTTGGGTGAGTGAAACAGGCTTCTTCTGAGCATCCCAGGCAGCACTAGGGCAGGATGAGGGGAGATGCAGACCATACGCTGTCTGTTCATTTGTATTTGCAAACAGTTCTGACACTTGCTTAGAAAAGAGGAGGTTAAGTGTTTTGAGCCCAACTGATTCCCAAGTCTTGGTTGTTTTGCCCTGCTCTGCCCAGAGGCTGAAACCACCATATGGGTATCTAATTTATATTGAACCTCAAAGATACTTTGTGGAAATAATTCTTCTAGATGGATGTGGCCAACCCTGTTCTCCAGCTTCCTATGCTATGTGATACAGGGTCTTGGAACCAGGCTATATCAGAAGGGGTTTTGAATTAACACTCCATAACAAACCAAAATTGTCTTCCTCTTGTTTTAAGTACAAATAAATAATTAGTTTGCACTTTAAGTTCAAAGCCAGTTGTCTTTTCACTAGCTACCTAGTGAAGATGTCCCAGTGGTTATGATTTGTGGGAGTCGTGGCTGCAGCAAGTGGATCTTTATAAGGTTGTGAGAGATGGCTGTTTTTTTGAAACATAGGCAGTGGCAGCTGAGACTTTGTCACTGTCAAAACAGGAAAGATAGGCGAGATGGAGGCATTTTATTCTCCTCCTTTTAATTTCTGCCTTTTGCAGTTTCAAAGTGATGGCTGTGTAGAGTATGTGTTGCCATCATGGCATGCAGAGTGAAGTTTAATGCTAGTTTTCTTTCAATCGTGTCTTGGTTTTCATTGCCTGATGTTACTAATGGACAGGTGACAGCAGAAGAAGAAAATGGATTGCATATCAGCAAGAGATTTTTCACTTGACACAAACAACATGGGAAGTCCCAACTGGAAATATTTCACATGGACTTGGTAGGTCATGAATCTTGACTTACCTGAGCCAGATCTAGACTAATGCTCTCCTGTTCATTATGACTCCCGCAGCATAGAGGATCCAGCCCTAAAAAGGAACATTTGGGGCAAACAGCATCTGAACTATAGCTCAGGCTGCAGCTTGGGCCAGCATCAGTTAGCCCTGAAATGGTCCAGAATATAATGCTTTAATTTGATTCAGCCATCCCAATCATTTGGGTTTGTCTTGCCCAATAACGATTAAAAAAAACCAAACATTTTTTTCAGTAAAGTACCTAATTTTAATGGTTTGGACAATGTCAGAGTTTTGGCACATATTTTCTGTTGTACAACATGAAACCTACAGCATCATCTCCTCTGGGAAAGGCATGTAGGCAAGGCCCAGGGCAATTTAACTGTGTTTAGGGGAGGAAGTCTACTTACATACTCCACTGGAAAAAAACTGTTTCTGTAGATAATGTGTCCCTTAGTTTATACATAAAGTGCTTCTGATCTTTGCCTTGAGCCTCTTATAGCTGCTTGTGCTCAGTCCAAGAGTCAAGTATTGTAGGAGCTGGATAAACAAAAAGGTAGAGCCAGTTGTTAAGGAGCTATAGAGATTTACAGAAGTTGACCTTGTGGCCGTTTGGAGTATTAGTTAGGCATATTTCCCCCATGGCAGAGCTGTCCTGTGCTGCTCCTGCTGCTATTTGTGCTCCTGCTTTGCAAAGGAGTCAGACTGACTGAATCCAATAGTGAATTTACCTGCGTCTCAACTGTATGTAGTTGCCTTCTTATGGAGAACATGACTGGTCAGACCCATAGCTGGGAGAGCCAGCTCTCCAGCTGAGGCTGGAGTGAATAGATTTCAAAAAAAGACCTGTATTTGAACAAAATGAGAGAATGACTGAAAAACAGCTTTTCCCAAGAACCGGCAGGGTCATCATGCTGGCTTTTGGGTTAGGAAAAAAACCCCTGCTATTTAAGCTTTTTACCATTCTTGGTTAAAGCAATATGTTTTTCTGTTTAACCAGATACTTTTCTGTAGGGTATTTGCTTCCAACTGCTCAAAGTAAACTTCTGTTGCTGGCAGCAGGAAGTTGTTTGCTTCCCATGCAATGAATTACTTTCTTTTTAATATTTCTTTCTGTGCATAGATGCATGGCTCCAGAAATATCACACAACTTACCCATAATAGCAGAATTTTCTGAACCCCATTAACAAGTGCTATGTTGTGCAGAAGAAATTTTCTTCACTTCTACTGTGAAAAGCTGCCAAACACATGAAGATTAGTAAAGTCTGTGCAGTTTCCCCCCACTTTTGATCAATGCTGGTTTTACCCTTTGCATTAGACAGCAAATTTGCTCATTGCTTTGCCTGAAGGAGGGTCTACGTGCTAGAAAAAAGTGCTCCTGTCTCTAAAGAATAATGATTTCACGAAGAAAACTTTGAAAATTTGTCAAGTGCCAGAGTGTAATTTATGCCTGTCCAGGTTACTCCATCTAGGGATATTTGTGTAGGATACTTGTGCAATCATTTCCTTTAGTATCTTGTAAATATGGATACTGTCTGTGACTGACAGCCTCCTACTGCTTATGCCATGGTCTGAATACTTGCATGAAACATGCACCACTTCTCCTTAAGAAATGCATGCAAACCCACACACATGGTATTTGTTCCTTGCTAATCCTCATTTTAAACCTTTTTGTTTCTCATTAGCTTTTTATTAAGTATATTTGAGAAGGCTTTTTCCTTAAGGAATAATAAAAAAAAAATCAGTCCCTCGTAAACACTACGTTTCAAATTCACAAGCAGACCTACATCATCTTTGTAAATAGTTTTGGGGGCTGTTCTGTAGGCTGTTCAATGTGCTGAGATGATTGCCATTGACCTGAGGAACTCCTGGAGTGTGTGCTTTCATCACATCTGACTAATCGTGGATCCAAGCTAACAGAAAATGCTTTTTCCGATAAGGAAATGGCATAGTTGGTTTAAGCTTTCTGAAGTACTTTTTTGCTGGTAGCCCTTTTCTCAGCTGATGTGCCTTGCTTGGGCATTGGCAGGCTAAGAGCAACCAGAGTGGGATTATGTTACATATGCAATATATACATGCATGTGTGTGTGTAAATTTTAAAATAATGGATTTTGGGGCCTTAACTCGTGGGTCTTTTCATGTCAAAACTTCTAGTTCTCCTCAACAAATAGGTAAGACTTGGATTACCAGCAGAGCATGCATCCACAGAGTGTGTTAGTGCCTTCCAGCTCACTCCTTGCATACCTGATCACTCAACCCCTTGTTCTGCTCAGCTTGCCTTCTTCCTCACCTTACTGTAAGGAGGAATGGTAATTTCTCAGTAGTAAACTTGTCCTCATATGGTAGTGGACACAAATAATAGCCACCCTGACTCACATCAGAGACATTTGGGTGTGACTTTCGCTCATCACATTCCTTTGCCAAGTTGGAGCTGGTTGTGCCAGAAACAAATAAAGAAAAAAAACAAAAAACAAACAAAACCTCCGTATTCTTCTTTGATTGCCCAAGTCTACTCAGTGCTGGTGGTCTGAAATGATGGACCTTGTTTTAAGTCCTGTGAACAATTGTGCTGGATTAGCTCTCTCTTGGTCATGTTTTACAGGAAAAGCTTGTTGCATCCTTGGACTTACTATTTGAAAGTTCATGATTTTGCACTTCATAACAAAATTGCATTTCACCTGTAGGCCTGCTTCTGCCCTGCAAAAAGTCAGCATTGTTAATTGTGTGGGATCCAGCAAGATGGCGATGTGTTTCTATAAGGAATAACAGAAGTAAAATTGTGGAAATTGTACTGTGACAGGTGCTCTAAATTAGCACAGAGCACTAAGGAAAGGTTAAGGAAAGTAATTTTGCCACTTAAAATCTCTCTGGTACTTTATATTGCTCAAAAGTTATTAATGAATGCTGCTTTCCAGTTACCTGGAAAGGTTGCTAAAGAGGTTTGTGTTCTTGGAGGGGCTGAAAGAGAAAGGAGCCAATGGACCTGTGGATGGACAGTGAAGAGTTAAATAATTACCTTAGGTAACATAGAGTTATCATACTAGCAAAAGCAGTAATTTGAGGAACTCATATGTAAATGCTTTTAAAAAAAAGTATGATAGATTTTTTTAAAAAATCACATTACTCAAAAGCCCACAAACTTGGGGGCACCGTGTTAGGTGTTTTAGTTCATAACAGTAAAAGCATTGCAAGTGTAGTACAAAAGTCAACAGTTTTTGTTCAAACACAACGAATGTTTCAATTACTTTTGCATTTAATAAGATAATACAAGTACAAACCTTAAAGTTCTTCCAGGAGGCAGAAGCTGCTTTTCATTGAAAAAATTTGGAAACACAAAAATAAGTTCATCCTGGAGAGTATTGTTTCTTTGAGAGGACAATGACTTAGTCTCATGTTAATGAAACTGTCCAGTCCAGTGTGCACCTAAAAAATGCTTTGGGTATTTCCCAGGGCTTTTGGGTATGTTTCCTTCACACTTCCTTCAGTGAGCTCCTGATAACAGTGAATTTAGGTTCTTATCTAGGAGTGGACTGTGAAAGCAGAAAGGTAGTGTTCATTGCAGGGTTTGGTGGACCTCAGTGAAGCTGGTGCCCTCCTCTTACCCTCTCCTAGCAAAATGAACAGTGGATCCCAAAACTTCTCTCAGATCTCATGACAGAGGTGTGGGAAGCAGGTTTTCTTTAGGAATAGCATGTTTTGCTTTGATATAAAAATATCTGTGGTCCAAATACAGGTTTTATCAGAGTAGAGGGCTTTGTGCAGTGAGAAATAACCTGTTGCATCTGGTGAAGATACTTGTAGTAAAACTACATTTGGCACTTTCCTACTGAGATTGTAGTCACTTAAAATCAGTTGAGGATGTTAGTCCAGAGACACATGCAAAGGCATGGATTTTCTAGTTGAGAAAAGGACTGGGGCTTTTAGGGCATCTGAATTTCAAACTTCTGATGCATCCTGGAATTGAGATTGGGACTATTTAGGTTATTTCTGGGCGACTTCTGTGTTAGAGGTCTGAGGATGGATTTAGGATTTGAGTGGCTGAAAGTTGTCTGGCTGTGCCTTTCCAACATTGCAAGGTGATGACATTTCATTTGGGTTCAGTATGGAATCAAGGGAGGAGGCTTTGAATTGCCACCTAATTCTTGCAACATCCACTGATGCTGAAGGCGAGTGCATGTGCCAAATTGCTCTCCAGAAGCACCTATTTTGCCAACAACAATTTGTAATAGATCACCCAGGACAAAAAGAGCATTACCCACTCAAGCAGCCACTGTAAACCCAATTGCCCTTTGCTGCTTCTACCTCCAGTTTTTGGGGGAGTGGGAGGGGAAGGGAAGTAGTAGGAGGCGATGGCAGCCAGGAGGGGGATGCAGGGAGAGGAGCCCCCACTGGCACCGTGGCCTGACCCATTCAGTGGGGCTGAATACGATAAATGCTGCTTTATCCTTTCTTGAAAGGAACAAGATAGCACAGCCTAAATGCCTGGGTGTACTTAAATAGGCAACCCTGGGACACTGGAGTTCAGGATGTTTGAAATTGGAGCTCCCCAACAGCCGGGGAGCTGCCACAGGTCACCTGCCTTGCTCCATGGGGACCAGCCCAGGTCTGGCAAGAAATCGTCCATGGACGAATTGTAGTACAAATTCTTTTCTTTGTTGGTTAGCCTCTTTCACTAGACCATGGCCTATAAAAAATTGTGTAAAAACAATTCTTAAATATTATTTGAAAGGGCAAATGGCCACGCTGAAAGGTTTGACAGTTTGACATATAGCGCCTGGTTTTGCTCACTGGGGAACGGGCGTGTGGAGCCTGGGCTCTCCTCCTGCTCCTTACAGGCTCCGGGTTTTTTTTTTAAATAGCATCTAGTTGCTGTGCAGAGTCTCTGTGCTCCCAGCAATTTGACAGGCAACGAGTTTGCTTCAATGATTTTAAATCCTTTTAGACTAATTTGCGAGTGAGCAGAAAAACAGCTAGCACCTTTGGATCCAGCGCTCAAAACCAGAGAATCAGGTATTGCCAATTAAAGTGCCATTCCCAACCATCATATCAAGATGGATTACTTGCAATTCCTCTGATAATGTCAGGCCATGTCTAAAGAGGAAGTGAGCTGGAGTTTTTTCACAGACAAAGAATCCATGTGGACCAAAATCATTGGCGATTGAGGTGGAGGGAGCGTGATTTAGATCGTGCATACAGCTGTGCATATGTGCAACGTAAACGCGAGCGGTGCGCCTGCTCTGCCCCTCAAATAGCCACAGGCCATTTTGAAGAGCCTCTGGCCCCTCAGTCACTGGCCTACTAGTTAATTGCCACATGGACTTCATGACACATGGGCAGATAATATGACATTTTCGGTTTCTGTCACTAGCAAACGCCACGGCGTTGCTTGCACTAGTTGCTAAGAAGCTGTCAGAAACCATTAGCAGCTGGCTAAAGTTGCCCTATGGCATTTCCTCATGGCATCAGCAAAACAAGCATAAATCACCCAGTGGAGCCTCCTGCTATACTAATGAGCCTGTAAGCTTGTTTATGGACTAGCATCATTTCTATGATTATTTCCACCTTTTCAGTTCGCCTTCATTTGGCGGCAGGAGAAGTCAACTTCAGGAACGGACTTGCTGCTGACATTTTACAAATGTGGTTCGTAGCTGCTACCGTGTGGCTGGTCAGTGGTGATTCAAGTTTGTTTAGTGATCTTTAAAAAGAGGGGGGAAAAGGGGTGGGCGAATCTCTGGAGACTTCACAGAGGTGAGTGTATCAAATTGCAAAGTAGATGGAAATACTAAAATCCACAATTGACCATTTAGACTTCTCTCTGTGGTTTCAGTCTTTACGAGATCAATTTTCCATTTTAAAAAAGTGGAAGAGGTTAAACAATTTATAAAAGTGCACAGAAGCATTTGCTCTTAGGATAGCCGGGTGCTTTCTTATCCTCTCCCTGCCTTTCACTTTCCCTGACTTGTGTTGGACGGGGCCAGGGTTTATTGTTTTAGGCTTTTCTGAACATGCACCAGTATTTACACTGGATTGAAAGCATTTGCTTCCAATGAAAATCTTGTCTTAGATTACAGCCCAGCAGTGTAATTTCCCTCCCAGATGGGAGTAAAGTAGCAGTATTTGCCTAAAAACAGTAGGAAGAACAAACTGTGCATTAAGCCAAGGCTGTTTTTGGCTTGAGCTAATGATGTAACAGAAACCTTTTATTTGGGATAGGTCACCGCCAGGGATTGAAGGAGGTGATCTGGCTCGCGCTTGAAAGGTTTCTCCATTGTATCTACATAAGTCTTCACTTAAAAAATCCTGTTCCTAATGCTTCTGCTTTCATACAGCAGAAATAAACAGGAAAGGTTCTGGGGAGTGTTATAGGTGGAATGCAGAAAGCTTTTCCTCCCCTAATGGAGGATATAATTCAGGTGCCCCGGAGGCATGCTTTCAGGAATTTTCTTGCCTGAGGTAATGGGAAGCTAAGGCTGCTTGAAGGCCTTGATTATCTATTGATGCACAAAGCTGGAAAAAAAGTCATCTCCCTTGGATTATAGTAGATATTTCCATAAATTATCAATGAGTCCTCCTCCCGTCAGGCATGAGGCGATGCCTGCTAAATTAATCTGAAGGGGGTTTGAAATGAGGAGAGAATGTATTTAAAAAAAATGGAGGGGGGGAGAGGGTGGGTGGACGATTGCAGGGAGGTGGTGAAAGGCAGTGTCATTAGGTTAGAAGCTTTTCATTTTTAATCAATGAATGTGTAATACTTTTCTTTTCCTTGTTTGCCTCTCGCAGACAGAAAGTGGATTAGCCCATGGAATTTTAAATGCTGTTGAGTTGTTTCCTTTGCTCATGTTTCTTTTATGAATTATTATTTTATATGGTGAATTGCTTCTCTGTATAAAAGCCCCTTTTTACATACTGGGCTTTCAAAGATTTTGTTGGATATCTGATTTTTTCATAAAAATCTTGTTTGTTTTTGTAACTACCCAAGGTTACCATTTCATTAAAGACACAAGCCAAGTCATAAGGACAATTATAAATTTGCTACGGTCAGTAAGATACTAAAAATATAACACTAATGACAAAGAAAATGTGTATATGTGTGTGTGTGTGTGTGTGTGTGCTGAAAGCTGTTTAACAAATTGTAATTTTGACCGTCTACATCCTTTTTTTAAAAAAAAATAAAAAAATGTTCATTCCTAACAGAGATAGTTTTGATTCAACCCAATTCAAATTACTTTCTTGATCATTCTTGCCCAGGGGGTGTAAAAAACACTTGTCTAATAACATCACAATTCCATATTGCTACAAATAGTGTCCTTGGAAGCGAGGATGCAGAGAATGCAAAGACTTATTTGCTACATGGACATGTTTATAAACTGCTTTCAGGGTTTGAAACAAAAAATGCATGCAAACTGGCTGGGCACTGCAACTTTTGTTTTCCTTTGACAACTAGCCTCTCAGCCCAGACCCAAGTTGGCTCCCACACGGTTACGTCCTCCCTCAGATATGTTGCTAATGTGATGAGAACTATCTGAGACCTTCTCTGCATTTAAGGAAATTCATTCTGGATGAGTTGTTGTTCAATGGGTGAAGACACCTCTGATGAATATAGCACACTGGCACAAAACAGGGTGTTAATTCCTATGATGTATGCCAAATTGGTACTTATCCCAGTATGGATTTCTTTAGTCTGGGGCTGGGAAGAGGGGAGGCTAGTTAGCTGCCCACATTCCATCAAAAAGTCAGGGGAAATTGGATGCCTATAAAAGACTTAACATAAGCAATGCCCCAATCCTCTGGTTATTTCTGAATTTTGGGGGGTGAGAATATGATGTTGCAAGAAAGCTGCATTCACTTCACTTTTTGCATCCCAGAGCAGTACTGTCATGGGGATGAGACCCGATCAATACTTTCCTAATTGCCATCTCAACCAAAGTAGCTAATTGGTATGAATTTTTGGGAAGTGACCTAGTATGAAGGAAAGCCATTGTTTCCACCCATGCAAGATGGATACTGGCAAAGATTTTTTTTTTTCAGCTCTTTTTGGGAGGGTGGGGGGTGTGTGTTACAGTGGAATAGATGGCCGCACTGTCCTTTAGGATAAACCAGAATGGGGCCAACAGTCCTTAGACCCTCCCTCTCCCCTGTCTCTTCCCCATCATCCCCTCAACCCCTGGTGAATTATGGTGTTAAAGAATTTATACCTCATTTAAATATTCATGCAGTTTATACCCAAAGCCAGGCTTCGGCTGAAGTATATAAAGGTAGCATAAGTCAAAATTTGATTCACTATATTTACAGGTGACGGCTTGGACAACAGTGTAGCTTCCCCCAGCACAGGTGATGATGATGATCCAGATAAGGACAAAAAGCGACATAAAAAGCGTGGCATCTTTCCCAAAGTAGCCACAAATATCATGAGGGCATGGCTGTTCCAGCATCTAACAGTAAGTGAACTCTAGATAACATATGCAAAATGAAACATGGAAAATGTCATAGTTGTAGTAGTCATAGAAAGCAAAAAATACAAATGATGTTGCTGACAGGCAGCTCAGGGAACTTTTCCGAGCAGAGTTGTTGTTGTTGCCTCATTTACTAGATGCCAGGGGAAGAGCATGGAGCATATGTTTTTATGGTTTTGGGGGTTTCTTTTGTGTGTGTTGGTTTTAGATTTTTTTTTTTGTTTGTTTGAGTTGCAGTTGTTAACATGATGTCACCACAAAGTGTGACTAAGCTTAACTAATAACCTCAGAGACCTATCCTGTCCTGCTGCTGGCACAGCTACAGCTCCCCTTAACTGATGTGGGAATTGCTGCTTTGGAGGAGAGAGCAGCAACTGTGGAAAATGATTGGGGAGATTAAAAACAAAGCAAAAAACCAATAAAGACCTTATTCATGTGTTTGTCAGAGATCATCAGAAGCTTTATGATGAAAGATCTGAATGTATCTGGTTTAATAGCAAAGTTTTTTTTTTTCTTTGAGATATTCTCATTCTCAAAGTGTAAGTTACCCCTGTATTTAATGTTATAAAGGGGTGTGGGGGGATACATAGCTATTTCTATTGCCATAGCTCTCTGTATTTTTGAAATCAAAGCTCTGGACAGGTGTGTGTGGGGTTAAGCTGAGTGCCGGAGTTTCTTTCATATTGTGTACCACACCTTCTCATGTTAGCATTTAGGAAAGTATTTCTAATGCCATTCTCGTTTTTCATAAAATTGTGGTGGTCTGTCACTGTTTTCATATACTCTGGAGATGTATGCCTGACTTTGTCTGAACTTTTCTGTGCCAGGAGGATAAGGGCCAGGTGAGAGATGCCGGGGGTCTGCAGGTGGTAGTGAAGAACATCTTTTGCCTCTATTCCAGCTGCTGACTCCCTCTCCTGCCTGTAGTTAGGCTCAGGGTAAAACCAGAAGCTGGCCAGCTTGCCTAGCCCCAGTAGGAACCCTGCCAAGGCCATATTTGTAAACTGAAGGAAACGCTCATACACATCACCCCTCCGTCCCTTGCTGAGCCAAGAAACCAGATATCTGCCATGACTCTTGTCAGCATGGGGATCAAACAGAGAATCCTGCCCCATGTGGTCTGGGTTTGCTATGAATGAACCTGCATGCTGGACCATTCCTCCTAGACTGGAGAGGGCCTCGGATATCTCTGAACTAATCTCTCTCTCTGGCACTCTGTCATCTGTGCCCCAGCTTTGCCAGCTCCTTAGCCCTGACCCTGGTGCATTCAGCACATGGCTCCCAAAGGCTTGAGGTCCTCTTTGGTCTTGGTGGCTCCCCAGTTCTACGTCCTTACCCCAAAACAGCTGACAGCCTAGTGTGTCTCTGCAGGTATTTGTGAGCTTAAGGACATCTGCCTCCAAGATAGTCCAGGTATGCTGTACATGTGATGCTCACCTGACACAGCTGGTTCAGGTTCTGGTTTGAGGAGATGTCCTGGAAGCTCAAGCTCTGCAGTCAGGACAAGGGACAGGGGAGAGTGTGCAACTACGTGTCAGTCTCTGTAATTCTCAGATAAGAAATTACAAATTAAGTAGTATATGTTACTACTACTAATAGTAGCAGGTTTGTTTTTTTTCTGGAGGTGGCCTGTTGCTGTGTTTGTGCTAGTAAATTAAACATCACAGGAATGGGCACAAGAATGTGACAGTCTATCCTGGTAAACTGCTTGAGCAGTTTCCAGCTTGCTCGTAGCCTGGGCCAGCTACTTCCCGCCAACCCCATTCCTGGGAGCATGGCAGAAGACAGCAGGACTAACTCTTGAAAGATCTCATGGCAGGAGCCAACTTGGGTTGAGCATTTAGCTACATTGGCTTGAACTGACTGTGCGGTTGGCTTTATCCACAGTCTCAGGACCAGAAAACGATCCCTGTTACTATTGTCTCCAGACTAGGTGTAGGGTGCAAGAGGCTTTTCACTCATCTGCTGTGCAGTAATGATGTGCAAAGGAGTGCCTGCAGAGCTTGCTGCAGTGCTGATAGCTGCCCCTGGGAGACATCTGGACACCTGCTTGTAAGGTGGCCTCTTCTTCTGGAAGTCCCAAACACAGAAAGAATTCCCCCAGGGTTGTGCAATGAAGTTACTGCATTTTCTACCTTGCAGTACTGAGCTAAAGGTTGTTTTAAAAAATCCACTGTGCAGATCCAGCCCAACCAGGAGAAGCGTGCAGATTTATGGCAGGGGAGCTCCTGGCAGCATCATGGTAGCTCCAGGTTTGTCTGATCAGTTCAATAAACCAGAACAGGTTTACCTAGTTCAACCTTCTCCAACTAGGACCTTGAGACAGACCTTTCAAATCAACTCTAGATGCGGCCAAGGACAGTTCCCCCACATTAAAACAAATCTGACCAACACTGCAGGTTCTTCCAAGCATGTGTTTCAGCTGGGAGTGCTCTTGCTGGAGTGAGAAGGCACCAAAAAGTTTGTGTATCCCAAAGAGGAATTTAGCCTCCATGTGTGTGGAAGAAGATGTCCTCCAGGCAAACATGTTGATAACAAGGGAAGAGTCAACACTACAGTTAGCGCTAGAGCAATAGAACATATTTACAAGATGCTTGAGGTGCTGTCCTCTGCAAAAAAAATCTCAGGCCCAAAGTACAGCTGCAATCAAAGCTGAGGAGTAGCAGGGTGAGAGACTGAAGGAAAAAACTGACTCCAGCTCATTTATGAGGTTGTCTGGGCACCAAGAGTGCTGCTATAACCCTACACACTGGCATGACAGTGTCCCCAGCTGTGTTTCCCATTGTGGGAGGGTGATCATCCAGAGGAGCAGCTGAGGAAACTGGAAATCCCACATAATTTTTGAATTTATTAGTAATGAATTTGATCTTCCCTAGGATGGACATGAGGTCCTCCCTAAAGCAAAAGTTGAGGAAAGACAGGGAGATAATTCTGTTCAGGCAGGAGACATGTCAGGGCAGGCAATGCTTCTCTTTTGCCCTTAGTGCTTAACCTGCTTTTACTTTCCTCTCTGGAAAATGGCAGGAAAGAATTGAGCAGTGGTTAAGCATGAAATCCAGCATCCCCTTGACTGCTGGTGCTTCTTAATTGGGGTGTTAGTTGGGAGCCCTCCTCTACAAAGTCAAATTTTTTTTTACCCCACAATTGTAATATTAATACATACCAGTGGCATGGAATTAAACAAAATAGACAGTAATTGCTGTGTCTGTCATATTAATGATTAATGGTTGGAAAGATTTAAAATAAATTTTGGGCCAATACATTTTTTTTTAGAAGTGTAGAGCCTGTTTTAATTCTTTCTATGCAGTTATTCTGTCCCTAAGAGTATAAAGTCTTCCTCTGCATGCTGACTTAATTTCCTAAGGTTTGTCCTTTAGTTTGTGTTTCCTGTTTAGGAGGAAATTATTTTTCTCTTTATTGAAGAAAAAAATCAAATGCTTGGCCATAGCCTCTCTGGTTGTTGAAGAGTTTGGGCAATAGTTCCCATGCAGTGTCACACTGCAGCCCCCCGTTATTTTGACTGATGTGCAGAACTGAGTTGATGTGTGCCCAAAGGGTAGGCAAGCGCTGTCCTCTGTGTGTGCAGGCAGTATGCTCTGCAACACTTCAGGGAATTAATTCATTCAAAATGTCCTTCTTTTTTTTTTCTTCCCCTTGGAATAATAACAACAAAAAAATCTGCTAAAATATCAGCAAAAGTGGTGATCAGACTTAGGACTCAGGACTTCACAGGTTTTATTTTTAAACATTTGCTCTCTGACTTAATCTTGATTGAATGTCTGGGTTGGAAGAGCTGCCCAGGTTGGCCAGTAGTTAGACAAAACATAGCTGTAGAGCTTGTTGAAATTTTTGACGGTAGATTATGACACCAACCTGTAAATTTTGAGGTTTGTGAAAACTATATTTAGGATTTTGCTATAAATTTGAAGTGGAAGGAATGACTTGTTGCTATTTGGATTAAAAAAAGTAAAAAAAACCACTAATAGTTTGGTGAAGAGGTAAAGACACCCCTGAACTATAAAAGTTGAGTGAAAAATGAGGGGAGCCTCACCGGCTGACATCAAATGAACATCAAATACCTTTAATATTATGGTAAGGTCTTGAGGAGGGATTGGGGTGAATCAGTCTTGTGCTATAGCTGAACTCTAGAATGTTGTCTTAAGGATAATTTCAGGGTGTGCTGCAGCCCGGCAACATTTTACAGGCACTTTTTTTTGGGGGCGGGAAAGGTGGTGGGGTGGTGCAGGGGGGAGGTGGTGGTGATATTTTTTTTTTTGTTGTTGATGTGGATTTTTAGTATTTCTTGGATCACTTAACATTCAGGGATCAGATCTCACCACTATTTTTCAAGTAAGCCTCCTCACTGTAATGTATAGCCCTCAGGAGGGAGAAAACATAAGCAAAAAGCTTGGAAGAAGGGAAGGGGGGGTGGGGGGTGGCAGAATCCTGCCTACAGCCAGATCTGTGTAAATTTAATTGTGGCAACAGGATTAGTTTCTGCTTCAACCCGTACCATGCTCTTGTCCCAGCAATGGTACCTTTCGGTTCAAAACTAGAAGAATGGAGTTTGGGGGGGGGGTGTTGTGTTTGGTTTGCTCATTTTGAATTCTCTGCATCCCTTAAATCCAGCTTAATTTAAAATGTTGGGATTCAAACCTCATTTTGGGGATTATACGATGTAATTGGTTTGTTATATGATGAGTATTTGATGATCTTCACGTTCATCATCTAATCAGGAAAAAAAAAGCCATAAAATTATAATCCCAAAAGATGCTTAATAACAATTTAAACTATTGAAGGCTTTATTTAAGCACATTAGGGGATTATAAAGTATTTTTTTTTAATGGTGCCAAGAGGTAGATTCAAGGACTTCAAACACCTTTTAAAAAACAAATTACCATGATTTGAAAAAAATGAATGGGCCAAGGATTCCTTTCATGTAAATCCCATAATTTAATCATTATTTTTAACTGCTTTTAAAACAATTTCCTCAAGAGGTTAAATCTTACTGAAATGGGAGACTGAGCAGAAAGTAGAAGACGTAGCTAAAACATGTTGACTTTACAGTAAAAGTGAAAGGAGTTTTTTTTCTGTTCTGTGTATTGATTTTGAAGCTTTGTTGATCAACCACTGCCATTCTATTAAGCAAGAAAACTTGTAATAAACAACATTCAATCTACTTAGCAAAGCTGTTATTTGTATAAAATAATTTATTGGAGGCACACATTTGAAGGAGGCACTTTATATCTGAATCTAGCTGAGAAAAATAGTCCCCATAGCTTCAAGGTTGTTAGTCTGATAGAAAAATACTATTACACCACTTAATTCTATGTGTTTTGTTTATGTATGAATATTTTACAGAATAGCAACTTTTTAAGGTTAAAGCAAGTGGATTTCATGTCTTCTCTCATCCTTCTGTGGTTATTTGACTTTGCCTTGGGAGGAGGGGGTGGAATTTAGCTCCCTGCCCCTACTTCCATGCTGAATGTCCAGTTTTGAAAGTGGATATAGTGAGAGGGCAGATGCGTACAAAACTAGGCTGCTAAAAACATAAAAAGGGGAAACAATTGGCTAAAACCAGTGAGATTTTTCTTTGCTCTCCTCTCTAGACGATTTGGAAGTTTAAAATGAAACATGCCCCTGAAAACTTACAATGACTCTCCATCCTGTGCCAACTGATGCTTGCTCTGCAAAATGCCAGAGGCCTTCTAGAGCTCATCTGTGTAGCAGGGGTCATATTTCCATGGAATGGACTCAGAAGGGGTGTGTGTCTGTCCCTCCTTTATCCCAAGTACGCAGGTCTCCTCTTTCACTTGATTTTGTTGTAGGCAAAGCTGTAAAACTCTTTCTTCGACATCTGCAAGACTTCTTAGTGCCAGCTGTCCTGGATTCCTAGGAAAAGACAGGCGTTTTTAGCTTGCCTTCAGTCATCCATACACCACCATCTCCTTGGCTGGGAAGTTGGGAGCCCAGGCTCCTCCTGTTCCCAGCAGTGGGAAGACTTGCTGGATGGATGAGAAAAAACAACCATGGGACGTAACCTGTGATATGGTGATGTTCAGATGCTCCCTTCTACTGGTGGAGGTACTGTGACAGGTATCTTCAACAGGAGAAAAAAGGAAATGCTGTTATAGGAGAAGATGATTATTCCAAGGCTCTGTCTGAATTGAATTGAGAGCTCCAGAAATGAGGACAAACAGGATTTAGGTAACTGATTTAACTTCTTAGCCCTTCAGCACTCCCAGAGTTTGATGGAGGACAATGATTGTCAAAACCTTCAGCATTTTCCTTAATCATCCTCAAATTTGTTCCTTTGACCCACTGTCCAGCCTCCAAGGGTTGGTCCATTTTTTAATGCTGGTGAGCATTGCCATTTTTGAAGAAAACTATTGTTTCTTGGGAAATAACCTTGGCAATGCTGCTGTTGCTCACTTTTCATGATTTCTTGGAAAGCCTATGCCTCATGTTCTCAGATCTTATGCTGCCCTGTAGACTAAGTTACCAACACTGAGCTACACTACAAACCTTCATTTTTAGACTAGAAATGAAAAATATAGGTTGCTTTAGTCAATAGATTCAAGCAAACCAGATTCCTCACACAGGCTGTTCTCATGTTCAGAAGTGTGATGTAGTTAAAATGTGTTTTTTCTGATATATGATTCAGTCTTGTTTCTGATGAAGACGACCATCATGTTGCCTTAAACTATATGGTACAAAGCATCCCATCCTAAGCTCCTTGCAGGTCTCAGGAACCAGTGGTCTAGGGAAATTTTTTGGTTGTAACCAGAAGGTAGCCAGCAGCCTGGGCTAGATTTTAGAGTGTGTATTCCCTACCTTATCTTTTTTCCAGCCTGCCCCAGTTTCTACCTTGGAGGCACTGTTGTACTGATGTGGAAGCCACCAACACATTAAAGAATTTTAATTATCTGGAAGCTGCTGAAACACATTAGTATTTACAAAACAGCAGAATTTCACATCTGAGCAGAAGCAAGGGAATACTGAAAAGTTGAAACATGATAAACATTAATTCAAATGTTAAATTACACTTGCTCTGGTTGTACTAGAACTCCTTTTGTTTGCATAAATATTCTGGGAAATGAGTTTACCAGCAAGAATGTTTGCAGTAATAAGAATTTTTAAATCAACAATAGATGCTTTGCTTTCTGCTCCACCCTCTCCTTTCTTTTAATATTTGCAGCTGTGATATTTTGCCTGTGCAACCTCACTTTTGAAATTAGTCTTCAGTCAAGGCACAGAAATGTGTTAAGTGACATACTGGCCTTCTGCAGTCAAAGCAGACATACAAAGTCAAGTATCATGTTTTGAAGGAGGAGAGTGGGAGGGAAAAAGTCTGACCGCTGGTTTGTGAATCTGGAAGTGTCCACGGAAATATTTGGCAAATAATTTGCAATACAAAGTACACCAAAGGCAACAACAGTATCTTGGCAAGCAGTGGGTGAGCAGGAAATGAGGATTAATTCATGGGCTCAGTTGTTCATTATTAGTTGTTTGTTTAGCTTGTCCTTTAACACGGTTGCTACAAAAGAGCCTATATTGAATCTCAGATATGCTTATGTATATAAGTGCCAGTGTTAATTTTTTATTGGCAATCTCTTAACGCTTGAAGGAGTTTCACAGTGTACCGGTGTGAGCTAGCAAGTGACTTAATCAGATCAGGTAAAGTGCCAAAATATGAGACACCAAAACAGTTGGGTGCATATCTGATGAGATGTGTTAATCTGTGGTGTAAGATAAGCTGCCTTTCAAATGGGGTCACATTTGGAAGTGGTACATAAAGTTGAGTAAGATGCATTCCCTTCCTTTGGCATAGAGTATCCTACATCTGTTTACATGAACATAACTCTTGTCTGAATGAACCAAAACAATGATACTGCGGTGAACATAGTGTGTTTGCTGCTCCAGGACAGGCATGAGAAGTGAGTTTGAGTTTTATCCATTTAAAAAGTTTTGTTTCCCTTTTAATGCATTTACCTTCAGCTATGCAGAATCTGCACTGTTATAGCTTACATGTTTTTTCTTGTTTCTTTATCAAGGAACCCTAATTCTTAACTGTTTATGTTTCCTGTCTGCTCATCAGAATTACCAACAGAAACCTTTTCTTGTGAAAGGTATTTTGTTGTTGTTGTTGTTGATAGAAAGTTAAAATATTCTATGGGTAATGGCATCCTTTTCTCCAAAATGCTCAGCTGAAAATCCAGTTTTCACTGTATGAACAAATGTATTGATCAGACTCACCTTTGCAGTTCAAGCTCCTTACCCTGTAAGTTAGCAATGGTAAATATATTTGTAGATAAGGGCAAGCAGGCAGAAAAGAGTTTAAGTTAATATGTAGTTATCTAATTTACCTTGCCTTTTGCATCATTGCCTGATTTAGACCCATAGTATTTAGTAGAATACTCGTTTCACTTCAGCGGTGGGTCATCATTTTAATAAGGCAAGGTCTAGGACTCTACCACTGTATCTTCTGCTTTATGGACCAGAAACTTCTGCCCAGAAAATACTTCTCAGACTTTAGGCACAACATGAATATTCCTTTAGTGGCTGCTAC
The DNA here is from genome assembly GCA_013389865.1 of Piaya cayana. Taxonomy (NCBI): domain Eukaryota; kingdom Metazoa; phylum Chordata; class Aves; order Cuculiformes; family Coccyzidae; genus Piaya; species Piaya cayana. Next base: position 43,243 of record WAAB01013683.1, on the reverse strand, counting down.
TTGACCTTATCTAATCAGGTCTGTACAGCGTAAGGTGTTTTGGAAATATGTAAAAAACCCCAAACCAGGCACAGAATCCCCCCAACAACAACAACAAAAACTCCAACAACAAACAACCAACTCATTCCCAGTATGATGCTCTGTAGCAGCGACACAAGCAGTGAGGTAGTCAAGTTACTGGCACCAAAATGTTGTTTTGGTCACACCAGTAAAACCAAAGGTCTGCTCATGATATAGATAAGTTTTCCAAGGACTTTCTTTGAACTCAGGGCGGGGGGAATGCTGTGACTCTACCTTATGTGGCTTGCTTTAGTCATTACCTAAAGTCAGCTTTGAAGTAAAACTCTTCTTCCTAGACCGCCTTTATTCATGTCAGCCAGAGCTTTTGGGTTCCCTACTGATATCTTCAGGAAAGTAAATGCCATGAATCTGGCTAATGAATAGAGTCATTTCCAGAACTATCTTATTTGCTGTGGGCTTTTTGTACTGATCCAGGAGTTGCACTGTGGTTGTGGGGAAATGGCAAAGAGAATAAACCTTTCATTTTGTTGTTGAAACCTGAGCACGTGTCCATCAGTGAAGCAAGTTGGAAACCGTAAAAGGTCATAAGCCACAGTTGGGGTTGAATAATTTTGAAGCTGGTAATAACCTGAATCTTAGGATTCTTATGAATAAAATGCATTTTTAGTAATGTTTCCATAAACAGTGGTAATGGCAGCATTTTAGTAAACAGTGGCATTACTTGCATCAAAATTGCACCACATTGGCTTTTAAATTACTCCACCTGTCTGTATGAATAGGATTTTCAATGTCAAGGCACATAGACAGCTGCTCCTAATGTTTTGGGTTTTTTTTTAATCCCTGTGCAGATAATGCTGGCAAATCCACAGCCATCAAGTCCTGGTTTCTGATGTAAAACAGTACCTGACCTACTGGCTCTGGTGCTATGAAAGGAACAGCTTTAATTACTAATGGCCGTGTTTTAGTTTTGTACTTGTTGATGTAAAAATGTCATCTTAGAACAGCGTAACCTCTGGTTCACTTCCACTGGTGATGGTACACTGGCTGCAATTATTTTCAAAATAATTTGTGTTCCTCAGTGGCAGCTTGAAATTCGTCCTTGTTAGTGCTCAGATAATTAGCAGGGGTCTGGCCTTCTAGGTCCCTCTGCCCCCGAGTCCCACTGGTTCCCCAGCACTGCATTGGGCCATACCAGGGTGAAAAAGGAATTATGCTTACAAATCCTGCTTGATTTATTTGTAGGACCATCCCTCCCTTCTATTAGGTGGGTTTAATACTGCAGAATTTGTGGCCAAATTCTGCCATTGGTTTTCTCCATTAAAGCCCCTGGAAGACAAAGGGGTTTTGTGGAGGTGAAGTTGGGGCACGCTGGTGGTAGATACCTTGTCTCACTGGTTATTAGCTAAAGGATGTCATGTTGGCTTATAAGGGCAATGTGCTGCCTGGTGCTGTTTCACCGAGGTTGAGTTTGGTTGGGATGATCCAGTTACCAGCCTTGAGACAGGCTTTAAAAGGGTTAAAGGCAATAATGGTGCCATTAAAAATCCAGCTTGCCAATGAGCTATTTTGTGCAAATGGTATAAATATAAGATACACTTGTCTGGCTCATTTGCAGGCATTCTTTTTGACTTTCTTTTTGCACAACTGGTGTTTTTGTGTTTAATTTAACAAGAAATGAGTAGTAAATGAAAGCTGCTGCCTGAAATCCCACTGTGAGCGTGTTTTGCACTTGGCTCCCCAGTGAAAAGGCAATTTGTGAAATTATGTGATAGAGTAATTAGATGAAGCTAGGGCTTCTGATTGTTGCCATGCTTATGTGGTAAAGGTTTGTTGGGAGGGAGGGGGGGGGGGGGAAAGAAATACCATGGATTATTACCCTGGCAAGTTGGCTCAAAGCTTCTTCATTTATTTGTAAACAGAATATTTAGTGACCGCATAGGAAGTAGCTGTAATCACCAGCTCGTAAAGAAACCACAGCAGAGCTTTTGGATTTTTACAGAGTGCTCATGTAAAATTTAAGCTGGGAGGCAGAATCCCTGTTAATGTAATTAGGATCTAATTTACCACCCTTTGCACACAGATGTAATAATGTCTAGATATTTATTCTATCTTTAAACACATTACATATACCTCAGTGCAGCAGTTACTGAACAGAAACAGGTGTGAGCACTTTCTGGATTCGTTTTTACACTGTAAACACGCAGCGATTTAAGAGGAAATATTTACCAAAAAAATGAGGGGAAAGAATGTCTGCAAATGAGGCAGTAATGGACAGTTGCCCTTTATGTACTGATGGATTTCTCAATGGTTAAGTAAATTAAAGCAAATGCTAGAAAAATCAATAGGCTTGCAGAGTCTTGGTTGTGCCTCATAGACTTCAGGACAGAATGACAGATGTGGTGCATATGACCCATTTAAGTATTAATGCTTGGGAAATTGCCTCTGCGTGCAAGGTTATAGGCCTAGAAATATTGTTATATTAAATTACAGACAATAATATTTTTAAGTATATATGAAATTTATATGTTTCAGTTTAGTTATTCTTCGGAATTACATTTGTCCTGGAAGATTAGTTGCATAGTTGTTTTTCTGGAACAGTAAATCAGGTTTAGAAATGTTCAAGCAGCACATTGTCTTTCCAGGGCTGCCACGGGCTGCCAAGTGTGTTGCATGCTATGGGGACATGGCGAACATGCTAAATAAGAGCCGTGTAGCCAATGTCTTCATTAGCAAATGTAGCATATAAGCAAATCTAAATTTAATATCATTAAAATCAACTTTCTAAATGGTGAGAGGGTTTGTGTGATACGTAGGATTGCTGTTAAATCAGGTTATTCTGTATGACTAAACACAGAGTAAAATATGAAATGCGTAGTCAAGATGAGCTAAGTAAGGTAATCAGCTAAGTAAGATCTTTCTCACCATCTTCTACATGTGCCATGATTGGAAGGGGGGACTTTGCATGGGAGAGAGGAGTAAAAACTGACCCCACACAGAAATTCTCCCAAAATAGAGATGTTATGATTAATCCAACCAGGCAGATGAGCTTTAGATGAGATAGTGTTTGCCACCTCTGATTTCTGTCATTTCTCACTATACTTTCATCAAGACAGCAGGGAAGTAGACCAAGTTAATTGTCTCTTGGTGGCACCTCTGGCACAGAGACCACGAAAATAGCTAGGACCCCTGATTTTGGTGTTGGTGTGAAGGTAGAGCAGTGTGTTTGCTGTAAGTGGCAGCCCACCATACCTTGCCAGTTATCCTGACTTCACCCCAAAACCCTGGTTCTATGAAGTGAGTGGAGGATGCATCCTATATACGACTTCTGTGTTTTACGTTAAAGGGAGCCTAAGACATTCACAATAACATTCCTATTCCTTGCTGAAGAGACCTTCCATAGAAAGAGTTGTTTTATTCATTTCAAATGTCAGATTTCATGTTTCACTGCAATTTGTGTGACAGATTTTTTTCCTTTTGTTTTTGTTTTTTTGTTTATTTCTTGATTATCGTGATACTTGAAGTGTGAGTACTGCTCTTTCCTTTCTGGTTCCCTATTTCTTTGTTTTTCCCTTTCCCTAAAGCATGAAGACTTCCTGGGGAATAAAACAAAGCATCCTTATGGGGCATAAGGGCTGTACACCACTACTGGGAGTGCCAGCGAAACGATGACATTGCAGAAGGGCAGATTATTACTTTTGGGCCTGCTAAGGACATATTTGTGTATTGTGACTGGATGAAAGCGACTGGTGGTGAAGGCTGTCAGGCCGAGGCTGAGTGATGACAGACCCTTGTCATTTGCCTGCATCCAGCTTCATTGCTATGGTGACAATATGCAGCGATGAAAGTTGCTGCTGAGAGTTGGACAGCATCCTCCATGGTTGCCGTAGCCGGCAGCATCTTTGCGGCAGCGCATTTGAGCTGCTGATGGCCCTTGGTGTCAGAGCAGCACCAAATCTCTAATGACAGAAGCTCCTTGCAGGTTTTTGGGTATACAGGGAAATCGCTTCTGGCACTGTCACCAGCCTTGGCAACTTCTTGCATCAGTGACAAAAATTGTCTTTACCCGTTTTAGTCATTTTTATGTGCCCCGTGGTGGATTTCCTTGATTTATTTTGTGTGACACACAAGCTAGGATATATTCTGTTTTTACAGCCTGGCACTTACCTGTGTGGTAGTACAGGATGGCTGTGGTCCTCCTCCCACCACATGTAAAGCAAACATATTAATCAGAGTTTAGGTGATGACTGCTTTCATTAAATATACGCAGAAGGGGCCCCAGTGAACGGGCTCTTTTGTTCCCAGCCAAACCAGAAGGGATCAAAGGTCATAGGGAACCCAGAAGCCATCAGTCAGGGCAGGTTTTGCTGGATCGTGCAGTTGCTGACTCCATAGTCACCCCTGGCAACCTGGGCGGCCTCCCACTTGCCTTCCCCATTGCCTGGTGCAGAAGCTGAGCATCCACTCTCCCAGTCACCATAAAAAGATGCTGACATAAAGTTGGCATTTAAAATACAATGTGAGCATCACCATGTACCTCTTTGTTATTGAAGTCATTTGAGAACAAGATTATAAAAAAGATGCATTGGCTTTGTAGCAATCATTTTGCAGCGTTCATCTAAAGATGCATTTTAAGGCTACAAATTCATTTTTGGCTTAGCAGCAAATGGCAACTTGGAAAGCAGCAGCAATGTTCTGCTGAAACATGCTTCTACACTTTTGAATCTAAAAGTTCAATTTAGAAAAAACTTTTGGTATGACATTTATTTCCTTTGAGCAGATGGATTTATTTTCCCTCCTCCCCCCCAGCCCCGTGACGTTAAAGTACATTTGCAGTAATCAGTTTATCCTTATTAGAAGCCATGGTAAAATGCATAGTTGCTGAGTCAATTCACTCTGTTTTCTTCCCCTGTTGAGCCTTAATGTGTCCCAGTCCCCACCCCTTACAGTGAAAACATCATCAATTATAGGGCTGACAGGAGCCTGGAATTCTGTGTAAGTTGCTCCTTCATCTTGCACCAAAAAACCTGGCACTCAGCAACATTCACCACTTCCTCCTACCTAAAATGATTGAGTAAATAGTGAGGTGAATTATCAGAGGGGAAAAAAATAAGGGGAAAAAGAATTTGAAAAAACTGGAGGCAACTGTGGGCTCGTAGAGCAGGAGAAACTGCCATTGGCTGATGTGCAAGCTTCCCATGACAGTTTAATATTGCTGCTGAAACAGAAGGAAGTCTCAGTTATCCTTGAAACAGACTTCTTATGGTACTGCTTCTGATGGCCTGATCTGCAAGAGTTTTTCTATTTTGGCACCCACACTGGAAAAAGCAACTTCAGCATTGCTGCTGTGGAGGTGTGCTAGGTTCCTGACCCTCTATCTGTTCTTTAGGGTGAAATACATCTACAGTGCTACTCAGTTTGCTCCAGTATGATCCCACAATACATATATTTGTTCCAAACCACCTGAATCCCATCTGGCAGGAAATATTTCAAAGCAAGTTAATTCTTAATTCTTCAATGTGATACGGTAAAACCCCTTTTTGCCCAAATCTCTGGAAGTTCAAAAGAATGGAAAAAAAATACTTTGTTGCCATCAACTCCCCTCCCAACAAAACAAAACAAAAAAGCCCAGCCAGCCAAGTGAATCCAAACATCAAACCCTCAAACTTTAAGATTATTTAAATTTTCATAGTTATCTTGAAAAAAAGAATAAAGACTCTGCATCCCTTTGCCCCCAAATATAATACAGTGAAGATAAGGCAGGAGAAATTCCCTTAGCCATACACCTGGCTTGTTTTTACACCCAGTACTGCGGTTAGATGGTTGTCTAAATAAACAGAGATTAGGTGGAGGGCTTTATCTCAAAGCTGGCACTGGTTATCACAATGCTTCCTCCCACTCCCTCCCTCCGATTGTGAGTTGTATAAGAAGACTTAGCAAGCATAACTTACAGCTGATAACCTTTGAATGTTAGTTCAAGGAAGCTGTGCCATAGTAACAACAACAACAAAAAACTAAACTCCATCACAGCCCTTTCAAATGAGTAGCAATTTGACTGTAACATTGATTCAAAAGAAGAAATACTTGGTAAACTTTTTGCTTGAAGAGCCCTATTTGAATTTAGCCTGAATGATAATTTTAATGTTTGAACAGTGGTAAAAGATGCTAGGAATGAACTCGTATTTGTTCTTCAATTTATCTCTCTACTGGGTCTCTTATTTTTAACTCGCTTTAACAAAGGGAAGCTGTAATGTTTCTTTTGGACAAATTGTTCCAGTCCTGCAACTGGGGGTTGAATTGGTGTGGACACAGCCCTAGAAGCTGCCACTGTTGACATTTGCATTTAATCATAAATTTTATATACACACACACACCCCTGCATGCGAGACATAAAAAGATGCTGCCAGGTAGCAGACAGCTTATGGCCCTCTGTAAAAGAAAACAAACTCCTTGTGGTTCTGCATGGGAGTGAATTCAAAATATTAATTTTCCAAGCATGTATCAGTAGTACTGACGGGTGACATGCAACATGAGAGAGGCAGAAGAAAGGTTTTTGGGGTCCTTGCAACATGCCTTCCAAAAGAAATACCCCTGCAAACAGGGAGAGGAAGCAGGAGGAAGGCATCCATGCGCTACCGCAAGGCAATGTCATCACAATGTTGGGAAACCAACTCACAGTGAGTGGGTGAGCGCGGGCATCTCTGCCCTTGTCGTTTGGATTACTGCAGTACCACGCGCCCAGTTACACAATGCGTAAAGGCGAGGGTTATTTCTAGGACAGATAATTGAACATTAATAGTCGTTGACATCGTTGTAGGAATGATATGTCAAGCTGACAGGGCCTATGTGCTTACATTTGCTGATCGGCTGCAGACGAAGGGGATGTTTGGCAGATCAGACCTGGGGCTTTGCCGCCACTGAGCCAGGGATGATACAACCGTTAATCATGAGCTGCCATCTTGGGCTGCCTTCTCAAAACCAGTGGTCAGGGCTGGAGGGTGCAGTATGCAAAACTATATCGACCCTCCCATACATACACTCACACCTCTGCATGTGTAAATACATGTGTATGTGCATAAAAACCTATTGAACAAGAGCATCCTTCATGCTGCTTATGTGTGAGTGCTGTCGCTGTCTGAAAGAACTGTTTTCAACCTACTAATGCAAAAATATAAGGACGTGGAGTAGATGAGAAGTTCCTCAGAAGGATTAAGAGCATGATCAAGTTTGATGAGGTGTTTCTGATGATTTCTGTTTTAGGAATTAACTGACATAAAAATGGTAGCAGATTTAGAATAATTTTTTTTAGTATCTTTTTTGTGTCTTTCTTCTGGATGTCCACAGACCCTTCAAGGCATCCTGCTATAGATAAAGTAGCTACACTGTGCTTGCTCTTGTCCCCTCCCAGCCCAAATCCCACAAATCTTGCCTTTCAATATCATTTTATAACAAGTCTTTGGAGAGCTAATGATTTCATCACAGTACTTCTACAGCCAGACTTTGCTGCACAAGTAACTGTTCAGAGGAACAAGAAGCAGGCAGAAAACAATTACAGGGGCCTCTGACACCAGAGTCAGTTCTACTTCCTTAAAATAGGGCTAAACATCATGTTTGTAATGTCTCACATATAGTTTGACTTTGCATAAAATGCTATAAAATAGGGCCCTTGAGAACATCTATTGTCACATTTTGGTTAACATCACAGATTTAAAAAATCCCAGTTGCACCAAAGCCATGAAATAAGGCTTTCATCTGTAAAGACCTAGTTTCTCTTTGTTATTAAAATAAATGAAGCTATTAAACAAAATATATGCATGTAATAGTTAAGTTCATAATTTTGTATCATTGTAACTATAAATGTAACTTTTTTTTGTGTAATTGGAGCAGTCATCTAAGACAGGTTCATGTACGGAACAGTCATCTAAGAGAGGTTCATGTACAGAACAAGATCAAATGTGCCTGGTCTCTTTCCTACTTTATGACTTGTTAATGGTGACTTTTTTTGTCTTTAACTACTTTCATTTTTATCTTTCTAAAATAAATGTCGAGTTTTGTTCAGGAAGGAAAAGGAAACAGAAAGAAGGATTTTTATTTCAGTAGTGATAAAATTAATTGATTATATATTATCCTCGTGAATTACTAATAGCCATCACATCATAAACGTGCTGAAAGTGACATGCCATCTCAATGCTTTTGCTTCCAAAGATGTTGATTATCTCTTTTGTAGTAGTATCTGTGGAGGAATCCACATGTGCATGATGCTTGATGTCCTCAGACCTCAAAGGAGACAGGCAGGAGAGGATAGAGGCTGGAGATAGGGTGGGCACGGGTTTCTTGTAGCTGATTCTTTTTGGGTTTTTGAAGAGCCTCTTCCAAAAATGACTGTCCTGGCCCCATCCATCCATCCATCCATCCATCCTCCTGTAGAAGACACCCACTGAGGGTTTTGTCTTTCTCACAAAGATGAGGGCTTCAGCAGAGTTCTTGGTAGCTCATTTCCATATTTAAATTTATCCAGGCATAGACAATTTGGCCATTTCAGGGCTCATCCCCCCAGCATTGGCCAATGCTGAGCCCTGGGCAGTGCCTTGTTCCATGAATCCATGAATATTCCTACTGAAATGCAAAGTCTGGTCCCCCTGACCCTCTGTGAGGGAGGATGTAGTTTTGTCTTCAAAGGTTTTTGAAAGCCGGGCAGAATTGGTGGAGAGCAGCATTGACTTTGGAGAGGGAAAAGGTTATTTTTTATGGGGTAGCCTTCTCAGTCCAAGTAGGTTGCCAAAGAGAAGCAGCACATCCTGAGACCACCCAAGCCTTTTAAATGAGGTTTTTATAAGGACAGGAATCAATATATAGTGAACATGTGGGCAAATGCTTTTTAACTTAGGGTTAAACCATGACATTTGGGAAGAACTGGGATGTGCTTTCTCCTGGCTCTCAGGATATCTAAATCATGCTTTTTTTATGCATGTCCTTGTGCATAGTAACATCATTCTGGGAACACATGTCTATTTTATTCTTAAATTCATTAGCTTTATAAGCCAGATTACTTTGCTAAGTAGGGTAAATAATTAATTAGAACAATTGTTTTCTTTTGGCAACTTTTTAATTCACCTCTCAGTGTCAGATTTTAGTCCAGGCTGTTCAGAAAGTCTGTTTTCTCTATGGGTCTGCACCCTGAAGCCAGTCAAAAGGATTTCACATGCTAAATGGGTGTAGATAAATGAATTCTCTAGTCAGAAAGCAGAATTGCTTAGTCAAGTTTACTGAGTTAAAACTTGACTGTATTATTCATATATGTGATCTTACTAAACTTGGGCTATTTTAGCAGGTGGGAACTCATTAAAGCTAAAGAATGAAGGAGGTAATTTACAAGGGGATCTCATTTTAAAGGTGAAAATAATGGAAAGTGAACTTATGGAGATGTAAAAGCTGGGATGGACAAAACCAAAATGCCTGAAATAGCTTGCTGGGTCTTGGGAAGGGAAGCCCAGCTCTAGCCCAGGTAGATTGCATTTGAATTCCAACCTCAAATCTGTATGCACTCCTATTTGGCAGATGTTGAATTGATAATGCCTGTGTGTTAAAGAATTCTGATTGTTTCTTTTGCCACCTTCGCAGCTTATGAAAATGCAAGTAGACCTGCCTAATGAATATTAATAAGAGTGATAGCTGGATAACATATAAGCCTGTGGCTCTTTGGAGCTTGGATGGGGTTAGTTGGAGGATTGTTGTGGCTAGGAATTTACATACTTTTTAAGAATAAACTTCCCCAATGCTTTTATATTCTCCTTTAAAAGCTGATGTTTGTTAACAGTGGCATGCTCATGCATGCATGGGGTTTTCTTTCTTCCCTTTCCCTCTCTATCTCTCTCTCTCTATATATATAGTGAGACTAATACTATAGACAAGATGTCCATGTTTTTTTAAAAAAGGCAGTTTATTAGATAAGGAGATAAAAATACTCCATCTTATACACTTGACTTCAGTCTAGGGTTAATTATATTGATAGCAATGGTTTATTTTATTTTCCTTGCTTATTTTTGCTTTTTCTCCCTACCCTGTTCTCCCAAGCAACTGCAGCAGTTGTTAGTGAGACAAGGAAATTACACTGATGAATTCTGGTTCTCCAAACATCCTGTGAGACTTTGAAGTACATTTCATGCAGTTAGCTCATAGGGTGGCTCGTTAGGTCTATCAGTGTGGACCTTACACATGGCAGGATAATGGCAGGGAGACAGTGTTGTGGGGCAACTGGAGGATGGGAGGGCTTTGAGAACCCAGCTTTTCAGCTGGAGCCACACAAGGCCACTCTGCCACCTCGTCAGAGCTCCTGGTGAAGCCAACGCAGCACTGGAACTTGGCAGCCACATTGGCAACTTCCCTCCATTCTGCCAGTGCTTTTTTCCAGCTCCACTGGAGCAATCCTCTGTGGCCCTTCATCTGCTCACTTGTAAAAATCCCCATTACCAGCCTTTCTGCCTGTGTCATAGGTCCCATTTGATCCACTCTTCTTCCCTCAGACCTTTCTCCCAAAGGCTGCTAATGATGCAAAAAAGTATCTTTTTTAAATAACTTTCTGCTCACTGAAAGCTTCAGGGGCAGACTTGAAAGGGAGGACTCAAGTGTTTCAAAACTCAAAAGTCAAATAGGATCAGAGATATGTTTATTTATTATTAAAATAAAAGCCTTGTCTCTATAGTAGGAATCCACGCCTGACTTTTGTGTTGCTGCACGGGGTGGAACTGTTTTGCAGAGTGGTGTTTTGGGGCATTTCCCAGTGCTTGCAAGTGATGCAGCAGTGAGAGGTGGATTTGTATGTGTTCCAGGTCTGCAGATACTCTTGGAGGGTTTCATGAAGACTCAGTGATGAGGATTTAATCAAGATTCAGTGATTAAGATGTCTCTGTGCTGTCATTGCTGCCAAATTCGCAATAAGACTTATTCTGCATTCACTTTACAAGTAAACTTATTCTTTCTAAAAATTCCAAACACAAGGAAGCCTCCAATTTTCAAAAGAGAAGCACTCACATTGATGCAGCACATATCCCCTTTTGCAAAAGGCCCTTTATTTTCCTTCCCTTGTCGCAAAAAGAGGCTTATTTTTTTTTTAATCCAATGTAAGGGGAGAGGGAAGAGGGGGAGAATCATTAAAATGCAGTTCTTTCAATTATGTCCCATTATTTGTCATCTTTATTGCTTTTCTATAGTTTTCATTGCACCTTTAATAGTATGCCTGGTCAAAAAAGGTGAGCTGGAATGTGAACACACTTGGCTGCTGCTGCCGTCAGTGCCTATGAGCTGTGCTCGAATCCCCGTCCCTGTAGATTTTAATGTCCCCATAGACTGCTGGCAGCCTGCTTCCAGCTGTGGCAGGCATGATGCAGTGAATTGCTTTTGAATGTTCTTTACTCAAATAGGCAGTAATTACAAGCTTAAAGAGGTTTAGTGGTCCAGTAAACTACATAATCACCCCTGAATTAGCCCGGGCTCATCAGTTGCAGTCCAGCAACCTCAAGACTGCTGTTTGTATGCAGGCTTTATCACGTAGCAACCTGAGCAGCAGGTGTGGAACAGCAAGAATCCCCCATAAACACAACTGTCTACTGGGGACAATGATCTCTAATGAGATGAGGCTACAGCATCACTGTAATTTAAGTGGGAAAATTAACGCCAGAGAATGCATGCTATTTCCAAGAGTCTCTGCTTCTTCAGAGAATGGTGGTGTTTTGCTAGCTTGTATTTTTTTTTTTTCATTTTTTTTCCTTCCTACATCTTTAAATGCATCTTTTTTCCCCCCTTTTTTTAGTTTTTTTTCTTTTTATGAAGAACACATTGCATTTTTGCTTATAAGTTGAGTGGGCTTTATTCTTTTACAAAGATATGTTGTGAATATGTAATGGTGGACAGGGCATCTGTTCAAGGACTTCCCATGCCAACAAAGCAGTGTTGCAAAATAGCAGCTTTATCTTCTAATTTCCTTCCTTGGTGGTTTTTTTTTTGTTTTTGTTTTTGTTTTTGTTTTTGTTTTTTCCCAAATAGAAAATGTTCAGATGTAAAAACCCCCTTTTCTTGGTGTTGAAGGTGGGCGCCTTGATGCGGTTGTTGTCTTGAACTCTCTTCACTCAACTGCTTGGTGTCTCCATGAGAAAAAGTGGCTGAGCTCATGGCAGGAAGGTTCCCAAGTGGCTTGGTGGATGCTCCCAAGAGTGCTATTGCCCTAGGAAACCTGCCTAAATCTCCTACCCCATCCTAAATCCTGCTGTGGATATTAGGGACCTGGATGAATACAGCAGCCCTCTATTGCCCTGGTCACTCCAACCTCTAGGTTTAGGGGAACAATTTTATTCCCTGCTTACAGAGGGAGCTCCTGACATACCAAAGGCAGTCTGAAAAAGAGAGCAGAAAGCACGAATTGAAGCTTTCGGCTAAACCCTGTGGGATTACAACCACTGGTGCAGGTGTTTCCCAGGGATTGCAGACTTATTTCCAAACCCACTGTTTAGAAAGTCATTTGAGGTAGATAAGGACAGTGACTTATTGCTGAGAAAAGGTTTCTGGTTAAGAGGTACTTACCTGAGCTAATCTGTCTTAGACTGGCTCTAAAAACAACGGCAACGGTTTATGGAGCTATCAGGTAGTCAGGATTTCGTTAAGGGTGCCACAACGGGGATATTTTTTTCCTTCTTCCCAAAAGCCGGTCACCTGTGAGAGGATGGGATTCACCTTCGTGCCTTTCCAAAGACATTTAATAAAGACATTACCTTAACTGAAAAGCTGCATTTCAAGGATGTGAATTTTAGCTCTAACATGATTGGAAGACAGATACATTTCCTCAGTTCCTTTGGTGTCACTTGAATGTACTATTTAATTGGTTTTGGCTATGTGCTGTGTTGAAGAGAGTTTTGCTGATCCTTCGGATGCGATTTTTCTTTCAATTGCCCTGTCCTTGGTTATTTTTAGGCTGTGATTGAGCAAAAAACTATTAATAATAAAGAAAAATGGGGCAGAGGATGGGAAAGCTCATGGCCTATGTCAAATCAGCACAAATAATGTGGATGCTAGAGCAAAAGATCACTTCTTAAGAGTATCGAAAACTTAAAGTGTGTGTGTGTGTGTGTGTGCAAGTACTATGTGCAAGTGTGTTTCTGTATGCATACAGAGGCACTAACAGAATGTTTAACATGGGAAAAGCTCTGTTCAATTACCCGGGTATGGTGTGGGAGTGTCTGCATAGACTTGACTTAAACTGAAAGCTGGTGGGAGCCAGAGTAAGCTCCAAACACTGAGGTCTATCAGAGTGTCTCCAAAAGGAAATAGCAGAAGCGCTATTGCTAAAGCTCCACTGGAAAAGGCAGTGGGTAATAATATATGGTATGGAAGGAATAATATTGTAGCAGCCAGGGGATGGATTAGATGAGTTAAAAGGTTTTTCCATTTTCTGCCTTCTGTAATATCCTGTACAAGGGATGATCTGAACTTTTTTCCCTTAATGACTGCTCGCAATATGAATAGTTTGATGGGGCCACCAGAGAAGTATTGGCAACGTATCCCATGCTATACCATGTCTCTCCATCAGCCTTGGAAAGGATATTTATGTTAGTGAGTGCCAAAACTTGTTCACAGACAACTCTTGCAAGAAAATTATTTACAAAAAGGGGAAACGGGAAAGAGAGAAGCACAGAGCATTTTTTTCTCTGGCATAGATCCTTCATTAAAAAGTGTTGCTGATGCCAGTGCCTCTTTCCTCTCTTTCAAGCCCCCCCCAAATAAAACTTCTTTTCCACCCCCCTGCCTGCAAAACCAATCCAAACCCTGTTTAATCAGGTTGTGCTGTGAACACATGTTCAGATGTTAAAACTTCCGGGGTATTGGCTTTGTATTTTACACCCTGTGTTTGCCTTAGGAGAGTCAGATTCTGCCTCCTTTCCTCATCTTTTATTTTTTTGGCAAGGTTGCCCAAGCAGTCTGCAAAACCTTTTGTAGGGGAGGGTGATAGGCGGTGACTCAGAGCCCCATCTCTCAGCGTTCGGCGGATGCCAGAAGTCGAGCAGCAGAGTATGGCCTTGCCATAGCAATCCAGGGATGCGGCATCTTGTTACCTTGCATATTTTAATGCATTTTTAACTTTATAAGACTGAGTATGCCTGTTGATTTGGTGTTCATAGTTTGCAGTTCAATAACTGGCAGGATCAGGATTTCTTAACAGTGATACTATGAAAAAAATCTAACCATGGGGGTATTAAACTATTATAATAAGTTTAGAAAATATTTTCTTTTGACAAAGGAATAGACTGGCTTTATCTGCAGTATGACCATGTCATATGGGCTGCGTTTTCTTGCTGTGTTGAAAAAGCAAGGAGGAGTTTTAAATGCTGAAGCCAGCTCACACTTCAACAGCATTATCAGGCTGACTCACTACTCTCAGCCAAGGAAAAGTCTATGCAGACTTTGCACGGGCTTTTTTTCCTCCCAGCTTTGTAGATGCATTTCTAATATAACAACTTCCTTCTCGGTGTTTAGTATTTCCTCCAACGTGCAAGCCAGTCCCGTGGGATAAACAGGATTGAGTTCGCAGTTTCCTAGTTGGTTTTTTTTTCCACCCCTCCCTAGCAGCTCACCTCAACTTGGCAACTTCTTACAGCCTTGCCTGAATATAAAGCAGGTCATCAGGATGGTCTACAAACTGATTCACGCAGCCTGCAAAACAGGCAAGGGGACTCAAGTTCTCTTTATCGCTTCCTCTAAATTCTCTGGTGGCCAACGAAGAAAGCAGGTTGCAATCTTATGACTTTACAGATAGCTATCCAACCATTTTTAGGCTACTTTGTGAATGCAGGAAACCCTGTTATTCTTTTGGAGGCCAGGATGTGTGAGGATCCAGGACTTGACTGCTATAAATTCAAGCTCTGTTCTTAGACTAAACCATGCACAGCTTTTGTAATGCAAATGGAAGGCACAAAGTGTCTCTTTGATAGTGTGCAGTCAGGAGACAAAATAAAGCATTCACTGCAACAGTAAAACTAATTCATAAAGTTGAAAGACAATAGGAAAGCATTATGGATATTAAAAAAAATAATAATTTGTTGTAGATCAACTTGTTCACATATATAAACAGTTCAAATGCAAACCAGGAGGAAGCAGGGGAAGGGGAGAAACCCAAAACACTGTGCTGCTGTCTTAGCTAACCTTGAACAAGTTCGGGTAAAGCAAGGATTTGGAGTTCAGCATAAAAGAGACGTGCAGTTTGTCAGTGAAGGGCTGAACCTTGGGCACTATTCTGGCTACTGAGTTAGATGTAGACTGGTTTGCTCCTCAGAAATAGGAAAATCATAGTTTTGGGATTTTTTAAAAATTGTTTTCAGGTTAGAAAACAGTAAACAGACAATGCCGAGGGCATAAATTTTGGGAGGGTAGTTTCTCTCCATCACCTACCAGAGTTTAGCTCAATCTCATCTTGCCTTGGTGCACTACACTGAGCTGTGGAGGAGGCCAAGGGCTGGAGGAAGGATATAAAAGGACTTCTGAAATGGTTCTCCTAACACAGTCAGCCAAGTGATGGTGCTGCTATGATAAAGGTGATACTGGACAATTGCCATGACATCCTGATAACATAATGTGCAGTCTTTTGCTTGGGGATTGCTTCTGCCTCTGGGCTGTGATGGGGCTAGTCGGCAGTGTTGGTGTTGAGGCAGTTTGGTGCCATGAGGAATTCATAATTTGGGGGGGTAAGAAGGGGTGGTTTTACCTCCTGTTATTTCAGCAATAATAATCTGGGCAGATTACTTTCATATTTTTCTGTAACTATTACGGTCCACTGCTATGGCCAGTGAGGCAGGGTGGGAGGGTTATGGATACCAGGTTACAGATAAGATAAAGTCTGTCACTGTCCTGGCATCCAGCATTTGCAGCCTGGGGTAGAAAATTTTAAGAAAGGAATACATTTGGACAAGGGGTACAATTAAGAGACAAACTTGGATGCTTTCCACCTGTATCTACTGCAGGTTTTGCCTATTGGCTGTAGTCAAAGGTGGCAAAAAAAAAAAAAGTCTTATTGTTTGTTTTGCTAAAAATTGTCTTGGCTGCATTTAAAAAGGGGCTTTTAGTAAGACTGCTGCTCTCTAAATACCATTCATAAAACAGTGACGAGAGAATATGATGGAAAGTTACATTTTTCTCTCTGTCACTTTGATTTCTTTGTTACTGCTAAAATGACTGCTCTGACTCATATTTTGCATAGTTATTTTTACCTTTTCAAATGTTCCTTAACTGTTCATATTACCCTGGGCAAATCCCCCAGGGATAATTTTCATTTGCATGCAGACTTTGAAGGTGTTATTAAGCAATCACTTTCTGTACTAAGTCATTATTAAAAGTAATACCACAGAGCCTCAAAAACACATTAATGGTGCCAAACAATCCACATTTCAGCACTAGATTTATGGGAAGGGAAAAGTAGTAGGTCTCATACCATTTGGTAGATGCTGCTCCATAGTGCCATAGCAGAAGCAGGCATGATCAGAAAATAGCAGAGCCAGACTGAGTCCTTATCTGTTTTCAGCCTTATTCTTTCAAATATTTTTTTTTTAACCTGCCTGCTTGCTACTTTTTTTTCCCCTTGGATTTGCCCTTTTTTTCCTCTGGCCTTGGCAAGAAACCCTGTCTGCAGTCTTCCAGTATACACAAGCTGGGCTGGTTCTGGGAAGGAGGGTCAGCCTTCCCATCTGTAATCACCATTTTATGGCTTTCACGCGAGGTGTTAATGCAGATCAAATGGAAAACACTCCAGCAAGGGCGTTACAGCTTCTGGCACTGACCCGCTTACGGTTCCAATCGTTAATTCTGATTATAAGACCTAAAGGTAATTCTGTTTGCTCTCCTAATGCATTGCATCTCTCCCGGTGGTCTAGAGTCTCTTTTCTCCAATTCCCATCTTGATCAATTGTTTGCAAATAATTAAGCTTTTAAGAGATAATGGTAGGAGCTAATGTACACAACAAAGTAAAAGTCTCAAGTCACTGTTTATTGAACAGTGGTACAATTTGCTTTGATATCCCAAAGTAATCCAGAGTGATAGGTGGACTTGCCAACTGCAGTCAGCATTGTGGTTTTAGACACACAATTCCATGTATATTTATATATTTATATATTTATACATTTATATATTTATGTATGTATATATTTAGATATTTCATAGAATCGTAGAATGTCTCAAGTAGAAAGGGACTCATAGGGATCATCAAGTCCAACTGCCTGCTCCTTGCAGTATTACCTAAACCCAAATGATTTGACTAAGAGATAGATATCTATATTGTATATACGTATATGTATTTTGTATGCATACACACAAATAAAATACACATGTGTACAAATATATATACATATATCCTTCAGCATGTTGCTATATCCCCTTAAACAGCCCTTAGAAAGCTTTTGCAAAGCACCTGTCATTCTTGCACATGTGAAATGAAGACCAACAGCAACAGTTCTGACTGAATTTCCTATTTCTTGTAAAATGGCAGTTCTCAGGCTTTCCTCCTTTCTCTCTGCTGCGATGTGATGTCTGCCTTTGCCTGTAGCACCAGCCTTCCTAGCCCTGTGGGTGGGAATGGAACAAGGCTTTGAATGTTTTTATAGCAACCTAGCCTGTGGCATGCTGATTCTTTGTCAAGCCATTTTTATTATTATTTTTTTTAGCCTACAAAGGAATAACTCGTATGATCCACAGAAAGCTTATATAATAAGGATGCTCAGCATTTAAGATATTTTAAAACACACTGAATGATTGTTAAAAAGCCTGCTGCATTGTGAACCTTTAGCTAAGAGGGATTAGCTACATGAAGTCCTGGCTGTCATGTGATTATGGCAATTATAGATTTATCATGAAATTAAAAGTTTATCCTGTGCTAGGCTATGAAAAAAAAAATCAGATGACCTTAAACTTACTGCAATTTAAGGAATTTGGGGTTTGGGTCTTTTAAAGCAATTAATTTCACAGTGACGGTATTATTCTGATGGCTAATTTTATCCACTGTGTCTATTTGGAAAAAAAGTCCAGAACAGTTGAAAATTGCTTAATGGAGGCAGAGTTCTCAATTCCAATAGCTAGAGGCTGTCTAGTAATTATTGCTTGCTGCATGAAATTAGACACAGTTTGTTCAATTACTTAAAATTAGATCACATGTAAGGTGGCAAAGCAAAATAAGAAAAAAAAGAATAATTTTATCCTTGCTTCATAGCAAAGTAATGAAATGGGAAGTAAACTCTAAAAATGAAATGTTACAAATCATCTCTGTAGGTCTGTTTTTTTCAGGAAAAGCAAAATGTTATGTTCAGATAGATGGACATAAGTCAAGTACAACAATTTGTTGTGGATGAAAGTGTATATGAGGGGACTATAAAATTCATGCTATATTTTTGCATATGTAAAATGAAAATTACCTGTAAAAAAGAAGCAAAATCCCCTTCCCTATGTCTTCCACAATGCAGTTCTGGAGCTGTTGTACATACATACAGAAAATACAGGGGGTCGTTTACAGGTATGCAGGTCATCTGTGGGCTTTCTGTCAAGAAAACAGTATTTTTAAAATAATAGGAAAATCCCCACCGTTGTTGTGAGAATAAAACTGTATCTTTTGGAGCTGATGTCCATAGCAATGGGCTTTGAAATAGGCATGCTGGGAAAAAGGTAGTTGCTTGAGGTAGAACAAAATTTCCTGTTTGGTAAACTGAGGCGATGCAGGCATGTAGCACAGCCATTAGATGTCAGATTATGCTGTTTACAAGAATACGTAAAGTCTGCTAAATAGTTATGATACCAATACAACTGCAGAATTTTATGAGGTTTTAAATTCTTACGCATTACAAGGTTTCGTATTGTGTCTTGTATAAAATTATTCTGAAGAATGCATCCGAAGAATGCATCCAAAGAATATGGGATGTTACAGGAAAAAAAAGGGGGATGTGTGTGTAGCAGCAAATGCTTTCTGACAACCAGCTCCTACGTGGGATGCTGAGACGAGTCTAACCACATTATCAACTAATCAACTGATCTTTATTGAAATGTTATTAAGTACCTTGCAGCAGACTGGATCTGAATCCAATGTGTACTGAGACTTGGGTGTCCAGGTTAGGAGCCGAGCAGATCCCCAAAACAGGGTTTTCCTGGGAATTGTTAAGTTTGCAACATTTGGTTGTTTCCTCTTGGGACAGTGACAGTTTTACTAGGAGGGAAAGGACAGAAATAGTATTTTTTTATTTCAAACTTGGATGTGTTATTTGCTGTTGATTTATTAAGTAATCTCTATTCATGCAGAAGTGAATTTTCTGAGAAAGCAATCAAGTTCTCACAAGAAACTTAACTTATGATTGAATTTTAACATTATCTTCAATTAAACCGGTATTTATTTTCTGTCTCTTAGGATTAGTGCAGCGCAGCTATGTTAATGTCAGACAAAAATGTGCTGATCACTGACCTTGCACTGGCCTGTGTTCAAAACCCAGGCATTTGTTTATGTTCAGGATGCTGATCTTATTTGCAAATTATTTTGGGGCACTGGCAAGATTTGTCTTCACTGTCTCAGAAAACATCAGCGTGTTTTATTTTTACAGAGAAGTGCTTCACTGCATTCTTTATTGTTCTATGAAATACAGAGGAAAAAAAAAGCTGTGATTTGACTCTAATCGGTCATTTGAGACAAGCACAAAAACTTTCAGCTAATGCAACAAATATCCTTCTTGAGTATCAAGGTACTGCCAGTATCCTAAGTGGTTATTTCTCCACTTCACTAATCTTTATAATTGGCTTGTCTTTTACTGCCATTAATTAAGTGATGTAGTAGCCCATTAATAATTATAAAAGAGTGACACACCTCAGCATTTCACCTTTCAATAATAGATGTCACGCTTCTGTTTTCTTCTTTTTTTTAAATTTAAAACACAAATTAGGTAAAAAAAGCATCGTTTTAAATGTGTATATTTATTTTTGCTGTCTTATAGCACCCTTACCCTTCAGAAGAACAGAAAAAACAGTTGGCACAAGACACAGGGCTCACTATACTTCAAGTCAACAATTGGTAAGTAATTTTTCTTAGAGTTTCTATACGGTTGCTGGCACCCTCCAGCTAATGCCTTGCATTTTTGAGAACACACCTTGCCCTTGTCTGCTCCCCCCTAGCAATTTATTGATGCAAAAGTAATGTAGCCGGGTGTGTGGTTTCAGCTATGGGAACAAGGAGGTTTGCTACCACAGAAAACAAGTTGTATTTGTTTTCCCATTGCTTGGGGAGATTTCAGTGTATTCACACTTGGGTACCAGCCCTCCTTCTGGCTGAAGATGTGTCTTCTTCAGTTGGAAGCCACAGCTGTTCCAAGAACTTTGGTCTTAGAAGAGGTTGAGATTTTGGGTGAAAAAAGGGGGCATTGGCCCCATTTCTGCAGAGCATATTGTTATTTTTGGCTGCTGTCATCCTTTTTAAAATATTGTTAGTGGGGTTTTTCTTTTTGACTGACATGCTTCCATCTCTTTACTGGTCTCCTTAAAAAGTCTAGTTTTTGAAGGCTGGACTAAGCTTTCAGGACAGTCGGGCTCCTTGCTGCTGCAGTACTGTCTAGAGCAATTTCGTTTATTTGTTCCAGCTAAGGGTTGCTGGAGCCCCATATCTGTTGTTGCAGTGATATTTTTCGAAGGAAACATTGCTGTTTCTGCAGTGGATTTTGGGTTGCTAACTGTCCAGGATGTGGTGAAGGCAACCAGTGAAAATTCCTCATGATTTAAGTGTAAGAACACAACAGTAAACCCTCCAAAACACCCTTAAAAAAAATTTAACGTATTGCCCTTTGTTGCTGCGTTGAAATGCAAGTTTCTCCCACTATCCCAGAACAAGTGTCATATTTGAAGTGTATTGCAATCTAATACCTTGTAAAACTAAGTGTATCTAATTAATTGTCCTAATATTTTTAGATTAGTGTTTATGATGGGAAACCTTATCCTCTTTGAAGTAATACCCAGAAAATGGCCAAGGCAAATGGCAAGCCTGCTGGGGAGAAGGGAGGGAGGAATGTCAGTTTGCAGACAAAAGTATTTTTTTCGTTTCAATAAGTGTCAGAGATTAGTATTACTGAAGCTCTGATTACATGGCCTAATCCATTTTAGTGAATAAATTTGGTCTTGATGTCCATTGCACCTACATTAACAAGCCCTCCTCTCTTAAAGAGAGTAGGAGCATATGGGAGAGATTTAAGATATATTAAACCCCATTACAGAAAATGTAATTTCTGTCAATATAATCCTGTGTATTCTTCAATTTAGTACTTTAGAGATAACAAGCTACTTACAATATATTTGCCTTTGGAGGATTAATTTACAAAGTGCACTATCTGGTAGACACAGGCAGGCTCACATGAGCATAGCTTGTAAGGGTTATCAATTTCTGTGACCCCACAACAGCCCTGGGAGATCAATTTTTTGAAGCCCTTTAAGACACTGAATAAAGGAAAATGCCGAATACTTAGAATATGTGAAGTAAGCTTCCAAGATACTTACTTTAAAATGGAGGAATAAAAGGCACTAAACCAAAGTAATATGTTTCTATAAGGAAACATAACCTGCAGTATTTTGGCTCAAGCAGAAACAATTAGTGTTTTCTTCAGCTTTACATCCTCCAGCCCTGGTCCAGGCAATACCCTAATTTATACGGTTGTCCGTCAGTTTAACGATAGGTGCTTTGGTCAGCTGAGAAGTTGTGTATGTTTGTCAGGGTTCTTATTTAATGATGTGATGGAGCAAACATGCTGCCTGGGGAGCATAGGATTCAGCATGGGCAACTATGCCAATTTAGGATGCTCTATCAAAGAAATTGCTTGAGATGACGAACACAGGATGCTTTGAACTAAAGCTGGTAGGATTTTTTCCAGGGTGTTTTTCAGTATTCATCTCACCTTGGATTTCAGGAGTTTTTAATTTGGCTTGGTGTCATATGTGTTCTTATAAGTTCCTTATGTGCAAGGGAAAAAAAAAAAGTAGGTCAAAATGCATTATAACTGGAGTCTTGTGGATGTAGGGCAGGCTTCCTCTGCTTGAGCTGGTTTGGTAATTCTGCTGTGGTGTCACAATTGTATAAATTATTGAGACAATTCCTCTTCCCATCCTCACAAAGATTTAATACTAAATAGCTGGTAGTGGATTTGTTAAGTAACAGGTATCCATTTGTGGTTGACAGACATGCCAAAACATGTAATTCAACCTCTGCTTTTTTGCAATGGGTGCAATGGAACAGGTAGGCCATGAAGCTGTGGCTGAGTGTGCAGTCTGCATGCACACCTGTGCATCCTCAGGAAATGCACGGCTATGGCATGACCAATGAGCTGCTCATCCCCTCCCAAATCCTGGGGTTACAGAGCAATCCTCTTCTAACCTTTTTCTGAATCCCTTTTAAGGCAGTATGCAGGAGAAGAAACTCTATTTGCCTAAATTGTTTGCTGCAGGGAAGAGCTAACGTATCATTTCTGGTTAGCTTTGCCTTTTTTTCAGCAGTCTTATAAGTCATTCAGCCACGACTGGCAAAGAATTTTGCCTTCCTCCTTAGATTTTTTCCAAACTTGTTAACACACATGTACATTTTTGTATTAATGATGAGTCATTGTAAATCACTGTTGCAGAGATTAAATAAAATGCTGAAGGGCAAGCTGGGTGCAGATCAGTCATAAATTATTGGCAGCAACACAGCATGTGGGAATACATGAAATGTGCATGAAAAACATAAACTCATGTCTGGTAGCATGGTTGTTAGCTCAGACTGGGAATGCTGGATTTTCTGGATGGAATTAGAAGTTTGCCACAGAGCAGTCAGTGAAGAGAGCATTTGTTTTCTGCAGATTGAAAGCATTTGAACAATTTTTTTTGGTCATATTTTGAATGCCTTTACAGTATGTGCTAGATGCATACTTCAGTTCTCTGCCATAACAAAAAAAAAATCAAAATGTGCTTTTCACATGTGGTTTGCCTGGTGTTTGGGCTCTCCGAGTTGTTGCACGCAAGTCCTGTTGATGGTGGACGAGTAATAGGAATGGGCTGATGATGTGACATGTGCCAGAAAATGTATCAGTGGTAGGGCACATCTTCAAAAATATTTTGAACTATTTTAACTTGACCTATTTTCTTGAATGGTTTATTTTTTATTTAAAATAATGAAATAATCTGTGTAGAGGATTTCCCTGTTTGTTTTTTTTTTAACAAGTTAATTTTCCTTACAAATCGGTAGTGTTGCCCTTGAGGACCGTCTTTTTGCTTATCAGGTGTTTCTGTTGTGGGAAGAGGAAGCCCTTACCCCATCGCAATTAAAAAATCTGTGGCAGGTACGAAGGTAGCGGAGTTCAAGAAGTCATGCGTCTAAATGAACCCTTCAGGTCTCTGTCTTGTTAGTTGTTTAACCCTACAGCAGTTTAGGGTTTGAAGCATGGTGATGTGGACTAGAAGGGGCACTTGTGTGATCTTGACAGCATAGCATGAACTGAAGTGGAAGGGACCTGAACAAGTGCAGGTTAATAAGGTGCTTTTCCCTAGTGATAAAAACTGTGATTGAAATATCCAGGAGGTATGATCCAATCACTTTTTACCTCAGCTGAGAGGTGGCCTGGTTATACTGAACCATCTACAGAGTTTTCTTGTTTACTACATCCCAGCTCAATCTCTTCCTGTTAAGAACTGATGGTAAAAAATTACTAGTGTAACTCTACAGAGAAGAGAGAGCAATTCTCATCAAGAACTGCATTAGGTGTCAGATACTTGTTTATGCTTTAGGAAAGTCTAGGTACACACAGATTTATGTCTGTATATTTGTAGAATAATATGTCTACATATGTACCTTATACATAACTTCTCTATATGTGCATGTCTATGTGTGACTGTCTCTCGAAAAAGCGTTGCATACAACTGCATTAAAATGACATTAAAAGATTAAGTTTGAAAATTCAAATCCTTAAAGCCTCAGCCTTTTCTTAGGTGTTTGCATTTTGCTTTTTCCAAAATACCCTTGTGCTATCTAGGGCACAGCCCAGACTATGACGGAGGAGTTAGTCAATGTTTTATCTTACCCTTATTCTTCAGTGCTTCATTTGTTGAGCTGTACTCAAACAGTGCTTGAAGACAATAATTACTGCTGGGCTTTCCTATGGCACTTATTGCTCTAATACCCAAATCCTTCCCTAACCTCTGCTTGCCTATATATGTGTACAAGGTTGTGGGTCTGCACGATAGTTTTGTAGTTCCTCTGCAAAGAGAGAGAATTGTGTTGTCTTGGTTCACAGGTGAAGACATAAGGCTTGGGGAGATACAGGTCCAGCACAGTCACAGGTTTTGAGTTGGTCTGGGACTGTGAGATGACTCAAAATGACACCATGCTACCTGCATTTAAGGTCAAATGACCACCAAGTTCAGTGGAAATTCCAAATTTTTAATGCCTTGGCATCTTACATTACCAAGTTCCGGTTCTGGGCATGGAGGAGAGACATAAGAAACCAGTAATTGCTGGGGAAAATTTAAGTCTTATGCCTTCCTTAGTAGCTCCCAAGCAGTTAAATGCAGGCACAGAACTGAAAATCACTTCGTCTGATGTAGCGTTCAGCTGCTTCAGCCAGGACTGCTTGATTTTTCTTGCTGTTGTCTCCCTTAGTCGTTCAGCTTTGTTAAAGTTTGTTTCTTGTAGAAATTGGTGTTTCTGCACTATAGTGCCTTGGCTTGCTATTATAACAAACAAAACTGTCACTGGGGTTGTTGAGGCTTTGAGTCCTATCAGAAATTGTACTGTGAGCTGATAACCAAACTGCATGTGAAGAGAGTAAAGAGTAAAGTGCAAGCAGCTCTAGTAATATGGTTTTCTAACTCTTGAGTTCTTGATTTTATGATCTTGGCTTCTTTAAATGTCAATTTTGTG
>WAAB01013683.1:0-18080 GCA_013389865.1 Piaya cayana | reverse complement strand
TGCCACTTTGCAGAGCGTGTTGCATGCAGAGATTTTTAGTCCTAGATGAGTAAAATATCTGCTTGTTTTCAGATGTATCTATTACTGCTTTTGTTGCAGTAAACAGATTAAATGAGAAAAGGTCAAGATGCAATTTGAATCTGTGTAAGAACGTAAATACTTTTCTCAGTAATCAGATACAGTAAATACAAGTACTTATTTACTTGTAAATGTTAAAACATTCACAAATTATCCTCTCAACTTCAGCAGCAGAAACTTAACCATCAGATTTTGGAAACTATTTACTTTACTTCTTTATGTGATCCAAAAATATGTATACAGATAATATTTAAACACTGATCTGTTCATGGGAATACATGCAAAAGTAGGAAAAAGTGGAAATAAGAAAGACTATATGTTTCAGGTTTAAAAAATATGTATTATTTGTTATTCCAGAGTAAAATAAACCAGTAGATGTTTGTGACATGAAAATCATCCCCACACAAAAAAACCCCACAAAACCCCAAGAAAACTTTTAAAAAATGGATCTTGCTGGGTGACTTGTTACACCATTTGAGCAATTTGGAATATCTGCAGTAAATTAACTGTTCTAAATGTGGCATGTGCTGGGGTTTTAAAGCAGATTTTTACATTTATGTTTTCACTAAGTCTTAGCTAATTGTTATGCCTTTCACCTTGAATGCCAATTGTAATAATAGTATTACATCTGTACTCTACTTCTCTGTTCCTAAATTACAGTAATCAGGAATACTCACTGGATAAAATCCTGTATAGTTACTCATAAGAAAATATTGAAATCAGACCAAAAAATGTTTAGCTTGCATATTGCCTTAGACAGCCCTGGAGAGCTGCCAAGCAGCCAAGGAATTATTAGAAAAGCTGAGCAAATAGCTTGCAGGGGGAAGAGTTGTGAATTTAGAGCCATCAGGTACTGTTGTATCACTGGATTTTAGGCTGGTTGGGTTTTGGTTTGGTTTTTTTTTGGGGGGGGTGGTGGTGGTGGGGTTTTTTTTCAGTTCAGTAAAGCCATTTAAAAGTACAGAGCAGTGGTTTAAATGTGTAGGACTAGGTTTAGACACATGGGTTTAAGGAATAGTTACACAGTTTTGGCAAAAAAACAGGTGTTTTTCCAAAGGGAGTTTTTTTGGGGAAATGCTCCCCTTGGCCTCCAGGACTTCAGATGAAGCAGAGGAAGAGTATTCAGCATAGAGAGCTGATAGACCCTGGCAGCGTCCACACACTCCAAACTGCTCCAAAACAGGGGAAACTGTGTCTAGGCACACCAAGGGAGGATGTTTCCCCTAACCATTGCTCTGACATCCTCTGGATGCAGGCTGGGCCAAACCAGCAGAGGAAACACCATTTATTTCAAGAGCAAACATGGAATCATTTTGCATGAACCAACAAAGTAATTAGTGGTGGCCTGAGCATTGAGCAAATAAAATAACATATATGCTTTTGTGATAGGGAGAAATGTCAGTTCTCATCACAGAGCATTGCACAGTGCAAATGGGGTTTACCTGCCATTTGTCTTGACTAAGGAAAGGCACTTGGCACTTGGCAAGTTAATACGCAGCACAAAACTCCCCTGTTTACTCTTGGCCCATTCATCCTCTTCTGAGATGGTTTTGTACCTGAAAAACTTTTGTTTTAGTTGGTGCATTAATATTCTCTAATTAATGCACTGTAAGGTATTAGGGAAATAAGATAAAACACCACCATGCAAACTTTCTCCTCTTACTGTTTTTTCCACTCTTGCCGTAGCTTTGCTCTGCAGCATCAGAGTAGGGATCAGAAGGCTTTGTTTGTTACCTTTTATTTTAAAGGCTGAGGTTCAGGTGTGCACCATCTCAAAACAAAAGTTTGACTTTAAAAAAAAACCCTATCCAGGATATTATTGTGTTGTGGAATTGTTGTATTGCAAGCAAGTGGAGGGCTCTGCACTGACTTCTGTGAAGGCAGCTATCAGGGCTTGGTTTCTCTTTAGTGCACAAAAGTACAATCAACTTATAAAAAATAAAATAAAAATTATATAGCCTTCGTATATTACAAAAAAATAGAAAAGGGAAGAGTAATGTTTTGTCATTGTTTTGTGAGTCAAGATTTGGTCTATTCTTGTCATAAAGTGTGTTTACATATAGTTTGCTTTTCTGGTATTTTGTGCTTGCACAGACCTGATCTCCACCTATTTCGTGTCAACAGTTGCTGAGGCTGGTGCAGAGCAATTAACCATTGCAAACTAAAACACCAGCACGTGCAGAAAGGTGCCCTCAAAGACCCTCGCTCACACACACTTACATCAGGTGCTACCTCCAGACTGCATCTGCATGAGACAAACTGCGTGGTTGAAAAGTCAGCCTGAAATATTAAAAATGGGGCAAATGTTGCCTCCTTCTTAGCTAAACCAATATTTTTTTTCTCAAAAATGAAACACAGCCAGAGGGCACAGAGCGAGGACATGCATTGGAGGGTGTGCGTTTTGCCCTGCCTGCCCTGAAATGGTTTGGGTGTAAATGGTATATTGCTGACTATACCAGCTTAGCTCTAACGAGGCTTCTGCCTTTTATTTTACTTCTAAAAAAGAAAAGAAACGGTAGCAGGTGCTGCTAAAAAAATAGTTCTTCCACAGTTCTTCAACAAAATCTAGGTCATGTAACAGTTTCATGGGTTATTATTTTTTTCCCTGCCCAGGCGCTGTAGTCCTTGTGGCTTTTTTTTGCTAAAGATAAAGCACAACAGCAATAGTTGTTTTTGTTGTTTTTTTAAAATTCAGAGTTATCCCAGAGATGTCCAACTTCTCACCTTGTTTATAAAGGTGGTTTTGTACCATCTGGGGGCTGATCCCTAAGCTTTTTATGCCGCAGAGTCTTACAAATTCTTTTTATCATTGACATTCTTCTGACCTCCCCATATGTGTTTTGGTTGTATTGTTTTCTGAGGGTGTTTCTCCTCCCTTGAATAAAATGCCATCAGGAGTAGGATTATAAGCAAAATGAATTACTTCACTTAATGGGAAATTATGTTTAGATAAAGTAGATTACAAAGTAGGTTATTAGTAGTGGTTAAAAAACAATATTTTGAAGCAGGATGGCTTTGGGGGTTGTTCTTCCAGAAGTGTGGGGTTGTTTTTCAGGTTGGCTGTGATTCAGAGTTGTATCTTTTGTGGTTTGTGGGAAAAAAAAATCAAACCAGTTTTTCAGGTGCCCACATCACATGAAACACTGCAGTGTGCTGCTGTTCGTTATCTCTGTAGCAGTGGGGAGGACTCAAACACAGGAATCACAGCTTCCCTGCTGCACCCAAGCTGATGTCTTGGACAACCAACTAGGGTGGTGTCAAAGCTTATTTCTTATATGAATCACAGGTGTCATATAGGGGTTCATTATGTTTTCTCTTTGGGAGCTCTGGAGGTGTTTTCCCCAAAGACATTTGTCAGGGCTTCTGGCTTGCTGACTCTGAGTTTACTTCTTCTTGTACCAGAGGCTGGAGAAGTTGGTTGATGTAGGGTAACAGGGTGCAGAGTTACTCCATACTCATTAAGTGGCCTTCTGGAGATGAGATGAAGGTGCAGGGACCCATCCAGGAGTGCGGAAAGAGCATTTCTCGCATCCTTCAGCAAGTGGGAATGCACTTAAAACAGCAGCAGATGTAGAAGTCTCTTTGCTATCTCTTGGGCTGGAGGACTCAGCACAGCTTTCAGCTCCCATGCCGTATGCTTTATCAGTAGAAGTAAACAGGGAAAAAGTTGTTTAGACAAGGCTCCTAACTTGACGTATGAGAAAAGCCTTGGACCTTAAAGGAGGACCCCTGTGTTTAGACCACTTGTGTGTGAGGAGAAAGCTCAGAGATCATGCAGGCACCTTTCACAAGTACTGCATTCGCTTGAATATGAATTTATACTGAACTGACAAGGGACAAGGAAATTGCTGGAAGCGAGGAGTATTTTCAAAGAAGTAGTAAGTATTTTGTGATCACTTCCTGCCCATTTCCAGTGTAACTTCCACCGAGCAGGACTCAGGTTGCTGGTTTGCAGTGATATGCTGAAGATAAGCCGCTAGGTTGCACTGATGGCGTGCACCAGACCAGCACCTGAGTCCAGACTTGGTCTCTTGAAGGTTTGGGTAGAAAGTTGACGTTCAGACCTCCCTCAGAGCTGGGAGAAAACCCAGAGCTGAGAGACATGCACTGCAATCTGGGCTGCTCTCAAAACTTGTAGAGAGCCTGTGCACCCTCTGCCAGGAGCATTTCAAGGGTCTCGGGGTTTGTGGCATCATCAAGCATGTACACCTCTGTCCCATAAAAGGCACTGCACTGTAGGAACCTGAGACAAACCACTCTACAGATCTGCAGCATCAGTCCTTGGGCAGAAAAAGCATTTTTGTGGAAGGCAAGATTTTAGCTGATATCATGTTGTACACCCAACTGCGATGCTGTATGGAGTCCAGTGCTGTCCCAGGCAGGAGTGAGGAGCAGCCTTATTGTTGCTCTACTCGATGAATCCTTGCCATACTCCTTAAAGGCTAATTGTGGCACATGGAGATCAGTGGCGTACAGCTGCGCTGGGATTTGGGAGCAGGGAAGAGACAGGAGGTCAGCTCTGCTGGCACTTTGCCATGTAAAGATTTCCCCTTACATCATCTGGCTGCCGAGGGCGAGTTTACATCTGCTTTGCACCCTGAGGGAATTGCGGTGTCAGGGAATGAGGTTGCTGCAAGCCCTCCCTGGCAGAGCCAAGACCTGCAGCACGGTCTCTGCTCCAGCTCCCTGGCATTGACAGGGAGACACCCAGATGCCAGACTTGGATTTTCACCGGAAACTTTCCATGTCGACTAAGCTTTTTGGAGGACTGAATGGGATTTGTGGATGGGAGAGGAGGAGGGGAAGGAGGAGAGCATACCAGAAAGGCCAACAGCAGCTCATCTGTGGTGTGGGAGGGCACTAAGTATGGGCAGACAAGGGAGGAGCATCTCCAGACAGCCCTTCCCTGGGCACATTGGCTCTTTACTCCTTCCAAGTGAGTCCCTCCCTTGTTTTCCCTTCAGAACTAGCTAAATAAATACGAATAGGCTTTAGCTCCAACCTCCTGGGAAATAGGGAAAATTTTGCAAGATGGGAAAAGTATTTTCTCCCAGCTTTATTCTAGCAAGATCCACCTAGAAAGACCAGATGTGAGCCCTGTGCAGAGATGAGGCTAGGGGAAGGTTTGAGCCAAGGGAGCTTGTGGGTCCTACCTTGATGGAAAGCCATCAGCATGCACCAAGAGCATAAGCTACATCTGGGCGTGCTACCACCTTGAGCTGGTCAATGCAGCTGCATAATGTCCCATGGGACCGGCGGCAGGATGCTCCCCCAAATCCAGTCTGTTTATTTGGAGGCAGGATGCATCCCACAGTGATTTGAGAAGTATGGTGTGGGCCAGGAGTGGAAGTGGGGTTAAGGACTTTGGAGAAAAGCAAGCACAGGAGGTGGCTAAAGGTAGAGCTGGTGCACCTTAGGCCAAGCGAACACAGGGCATAGCCAACTCTCGTACAAGCAGAGCATCCCTGATCCTATCTCCCTGCTTTCTATTTTTGCACTTGATATGCTCACTAGATTGGTAAAGTTGGCTTGCATGAGATTCAATAGCAATCTAATGCTTTAAAGGCACTTTTCTGAATGCACAATATGAATCTGTTGGTGGGGTCCCATAGTAATGTTTGAAGTCAGAAGCTATTTTAAGTACCAAATTGCAGAACTACACATGGCTTTCATTAGTGCTTTACTTCAAGTTTGTCAGATAATTAATGTTTTTTCACCACTAGTTTTTGCATAGTATTTTATTTGTTCACTCGTCAATATTGTCTTGTGACACCCATCGCCCTATACACAGTCCTTGGCACTGGTGCTACCGGTGACGGATGGAGGGAGAGGAGAGCTTTCAGGAGACCTTCCTGATCCTCCTGATGGATGGACTCACTATGTTTGTAGAATATTCCAATATTACATGTCTGGAGTGGGAGGTTAGGAGCCCACGTAATCTCTTCCCTCCCTACCTCCATTTAGTGTTGTAAATGATGTATGGCAGTCCTGAACTGTCTTCAGTTCGGAGGAGGAGAAAGCAAGAAAAGTTGCCAAACATGACTTCATAAGGTTTGACTTTAAATTGAACAAAGTTTCTTGAGTGTCTCGACTTTTTTTAATTTTTTTTTTCTTTGCAAATAAAGGGAGTACAGAAAGCATGGATTGCTAATGACTGGTAGTTATGGGTCATTAAGCTCACTAACCGTCTTCAGGATCAGAACTTTCTAATAATGGCAGTAAGCACTCTTTTAACATTTATTTCTCACTTTAGGGATGGAGAGATGTGATTACCATTCAAAAGTCTGCAGTTATTTTTTCTGTTTGTAATAATCACAGAAGCTTGCTATTTTTAAGGCTGTTTTGAAAACATTTGAAAGTATTTGGTGAAATAATTTCTAGGGTGTTTTTTTCTTTAACTTGCTCCCTTGAAAAGCTCTGGAAAACAAATACACAGGAAAAAAAATAAAAACATGTTAAAATAAGGAATAAAGCAGTTACTGAAGTGTAATAATCCTGGTTTATAGCACACTTTCCATTTAAATTGTTTTTATTAGAGATAAACCTGTTAAGCGTTGAGGAATTAAGTGCTGAATAGAGACAGTTGTTTCACTGCTGTATAAATTAAGGATCCCAGTATGTAGAAAAGAGTATGGTTGGTTTTACAAGTGAATTATATGCCAGTTTGAAGGGATCTGGTTATTTTGGCATCTGTTATAAAAAAATGATGATTTGATTGTTGTTGAGAGAGATGCTAGTTTTTTCAGAGGAGCAAGACAGAGTTTTAGCTCTGGGTTTTGCGGGTACTGTTGACTTTCTTACGCCTGGTTTGCTAGAAAGAGCTCAAAGAGAAAATGAGGTAGAGGCATTTTGGGGAATTTCTTGGTGCTAGTGATACACAGACTTCTAGCATGCAGCACTTCAAAACAGTGTTGAGGCAGAACTGCCTGCAACTCCAAGTACCAAAAGTCAGTAATCGTGTGAAACTCTTCTTATTTGGGAGGGCTTGGGGGAGAGACAAATTCAATATATTACTTAGGCTCAGCATCTCCTTTACAGCTAGTCCTGTAAAATTTCATTCGAAGACTGCAAACTGAAAGTCCCCACAATTGCTCCGTTGATTCTTGAGCAAAGGTGACTTTGGAAATTTGTGACTGTGGAGGAAGGTCTTGTTTTATTCACTCAAGACAAGTGAAATACAAGAGGAAGGGAGAAAGAACAGATCTGTGCAGAAAATGTCACTTGAGCTGTAACCTGAGCCTTGGCAAACTATGCCTTTCGGATGGTTTGGTGACCCTCCGAAAATCCTTGCTCTCTGGCTGCTATTATTGTAGCCAATTTCCAACTAAAATAAGTCTTTTGTCATCACCAGCCATGCCGCCTCTTGCTGAGAAGAAACAAAACTTGTGCGTGGCAGCAAGGGCAGCCAAGCTGAAGGTCAGAGTGCAGAGGCAGATTGCTGCATCCCCAGGGCTGGGGCTGGATCTTACCCGTGGGACTAGGGATGCACCGACTTGGGAGACTGTCAGTGACCTCTGGAGACAGACCCCGAGGAAGAAACCTAAGGGAAAACATCCTAGTAAAATGCAAATTGGAGAAAGGAGGGTTTCCTCCTCCCCTCTAGGGTTATGCAGGTGGAATAGCTGTTTTCTTCTTGCTTTTTGGGACACAACGGGAAGTACTATCTCATGTATACAACAGACCAAGGAGAAATTAGCTTGAAAAAGATAATAAATACTTAAAATTTCTGTGTTTCCCTAACTATTCAAATGTTTTCTCCAGGTCCAATCCTCCCCCTTGTTAAAATCATAAAGGAAAAAAAAAAAAGTAACTCAAAGCATTGTTTTGCAGAGTTTCTGTCTCTCATTGGGCTGAGAGATGGGTGCAACTTGCACACAGTGGGATCTTCTGTTGTTTGTGCCACTAGTCATTCTGCTTTACAGGGGAAAATAGAACCAAAATGAAAAAACCCCTTCCATACTGGAGCAATGGTACCTGTACACAGAGCAGTGGTATGGACGAAAATACTTTATGTGTCTCTGCCGCCTCTGCAAGTCTTTACTCACACAAATGAGGTTATGCAGCCATCTTCATCATTAACTTAGGGTTTGTGCTGAGCTATGTTTTGGCAACACTCCATCTGAGTAGCACTTTGTACCTAAACATCTCTTTTGGGTTCTGATTTCTCTGAACTTTTAAAAATTTGAGTGATTTGGGGGTTCTTTGTCTCTGACAGTTGAATGTGAACATATGGGAAGAGAGGCTGTGAGATTATTTGTCTTGACTTTTCTGCTCCATAATTTTTACTGGTGTTATATCAATCTGGCTCTTTGGAAATTCAAAGAGTGATCGAAAGATCTTGGCCCTTCTATCGAGGAGAAAGCAGAGAGTATGAAGTAATTATCCCCATGTCCACATATTTCTGCAGCAACAGCTAATTTGCAATTTCACTTGCAAAGATTTCTCAAATGAGGTTTACAAATATAACAGCGTTGCACTATGCTCTCTCAAGGCAAGCCACATTAATAGTTTTAATCTGATACATTCTCATGAATTCCAGGTTTGGGATGCAGGAAGAAACTTGGAAGTAAATACTTTTTTTTTTTTTTTTTTAATGCATAGTGATTTGGAGTCTACTATAATGCAAAGTAAAGCATTCTGTTACAAAGGCAGGGAGGATGGGACAGAAGGTTAAAGGGCATCCTGGAAACAAACAGCTGGACCAGTTTATTTAAACAGATACAAGGATGGGGAGTTGACCTCCGTTTGACTTCTAGTGGGAGGAGCGAGAATGTCATTTTATTACTTTGCCCAGAAGGAAAATGTTCTTGCATCTGAATTCCCCCGAAGACATCCAAACACTGGGCTGTTTGGCAGAATTTCTACTTATAGAAAACACTTATATGAATGTGTAAGAAGATAACTGTTAAGAACTTGTGTGTAAAACGTTCTTAAAGCAGACATCCCAAGCGGTAGCATGGGGCAAACAGGTGAGAATAAGTTTTATTGTAGGCATGCCTTGTGAATAATGATTGGGAAATTTTAGCTATGTAGTATATTATTCAAGCTATGTTGTTTATTTTCCTAGCTGTATAGTTTATTATTATGAGACCGCCCTTAGTAAAGATGCTTGTAGTTTGGAGAAGAAGGTTGTGAAGTTGGGGTGCATATGCTTAATGTTGCTCAGGGTTTCTTCGGGATAAAAGCTTTTGGCAAATGAAGGTTTCAGTGACCAATCAACCTCATGGCTACCAAACCCCCCTCCTTCCTGATGCAGTTAACAGGTCCTGGCAATGGGACAGGAGAAGGGTGGAATAAACATGGCAAGAGCTTGCCAGATTTGCAGAAAGAAATGGCTGGGGCACTGGGGTTTTGTGGTGTTGCTTTACTTAGGAGAGTTACTGTGAAAATTGCTTTCTGCAAATGCAGATTACAGATATTAAACAATTTTCTAATTGGTCATGGAGCTAAGGCAACTAATGGGGGAAAAAAGCCAGTTTTTTTTTTTAATTGCTTATTTTGCATGGTGTTTGTGCTACACCTGTGCTTATAATGAGAAAGGAAAATTAGTCTAACCTTCTGCTCACATGATTCTAATTTTCATGGTTTGTACAAGATAATGATAAATGGATTTGCAACACTGCTCTAGTTGAGGGTTTTTCTATTGGAAATGTGTAGAAAAATTGATCCAATACTGTTGCTGACAAAACATGACCTAGTTCGAGTGTGTAGTTTTCAGATTGGCACCTGGAATTGATGCTTTTGAGCCCATTTTGTTGAGATAGGTTTGATACAAACTCAACATCTTCATTAATTTTTGTAGGAGTTCAGGTAACAAGGAGTCAGTTGAGAACAGGAGATAGGAGGAGACTGGAATCACTGTACTGGTCTTTGATAAGGGCAAACCAGGCATTGTGGGGTGATGGTTTGTGCCGTGTAGGGGAATGAGTAGGCAAAGTTGATTTCTGAAGGAAGGTCCTGGTGGCTTTATCTCTATGGTGGAGAGCTCCTCCTAAGTCATCCCAAGCAAAGGCAACAAAACCAAGCACCACGTAGCACTTTTTGGACTCTCCTATTGTGTTTCACAAGCCTGGTGTGGTTTTACACATGCTCATGCTTCTTCCTGTACTAGTAAATATTGAGGCATACATGGGTTTATTGTTTTTCCCTCTTGTAAAGAATGTAAAGTCTGGTTATGAGGCTTTGCCTTCATTCAATCTCGATGGAGATGTTTTCCAAATGTTTTTCAAATAAGATTTCTGATGAGTAAAGATGCAAGAGAAGTTCTAATGCTCTTCAGACAGATTCCCAGCCATGGTTCCGGGCTTCCTGATTTCAGTGCTTTGAGGAGACGGAGGCACTTGTGATCCCTCTCCTTCTTATGTTTAGCTCCAAATCACTTTGAATATTCCTTTCCCAAATGTGCATAGCGAGA
Organism: Piaya cayana; assembly: GCA_013389865.1. NCBI lineage: Eukaryota > Metazoa > Chordata > Aves > Cuculiformes > Coccyzidae > Piaya > Piaya cayana. The sequence continues at coordinate 7,588 of WAAB01013683.1, read as the reverse complement.
CCAACTGAGATGAAGAGTTAAAAAAACGCAAGGAGTATGGTTGCAGATGGCTATTTTTTAAAATGACCGTATGGGGTTTTTTTATTTCCAAAGATCTGCTTTCTATTGTTCAGGGGGAATTTTCAGTAGTCCAGTAATTACAGTTTAACAAGATGTTTGCTGTAAATGGTCAGGCCTAGCTGGAGAAAACAGGATTATAAATTCAATTACTGTAAAGCTATGACCTCGCCTTGACCCCTCAGACTTTGCATAAAGAGAGAGGGGGGAGAAAAGCCCACCAAGAAATGGCTAGGAGGAATGCATGGCTCTGAAGTCCCCAGCAGTGTGACTTAGCAGTGATAAAACTCCAGACGTTCCCTCACTTGATGGGGTTCTGCCATCACAGTTCATTATCTTAATAGTGGGTATTAAAAGGGAATTAGGTTTGCAAGAGGTAGGGGCAGGTTTTGAAAAAAAAAAAAATTGGGAAAAGAAGTCAGAGGACATAAGGCAGAAATGGCACTAATGAGGAGGAGGTAGCAGATGCCCTCATGAGTATCTCTCAGGCTTCACCCATTTTTTTTCCTGCCTCATTCTGAATTGAGAAGAGCGTTGCCGGTATTGTTTCCTGAAAACTCGGCTAATTCCCCCATGAAAAGATGAAATGGAAGTGTCCAACTGTGGTAAAAAGGAGGCAAACATAAATCAGCTCGGAAGCCTCAAGCTCGTGCTCTGAAAGGTCATGGGGGTTAGAGGTTTTGCAGTATTTGCATCCCCGCATAGCCCAATGGAGAGCACCGCGGTGGTGTGAGAGGGCTTGGGGACGGGTGCAAGTCATTGCCTTCGATAACTGTTTGCTTTCCTCTTTTTTCTTGTAGGTTTATTAATGCTAGAAGAAGAATAGTTCAGCCCATGATAGACCAGTCCAATCGAGCAGGCAAGTCCCCAGTAGTAACTGTATTCAAGTCATGCAGGCAAAAACCATCCTCAAGCCATTCACCAGGAGGTCCATTACCTGGTAAATAAATGAGAGATGAATGCTGGGAGTGATTGACAATTAAAATAAAACCAGCTTTGTTTCATTAAAACCCTAATAATTTTAACACAATTACATCTTTTTTGGGAAAAAGGCATTGACAGTTCAAAAAAAAGAAACTCAGATAATCGGCTCTGTGACTGGACTTTCCATACAAGTTCAGAATTAAAGTTATTTTTATTTTTTTAGTAGTTGTTTTGGGTTTTTCTTCCCAGCGATTTCTGCTCCTGTGACCAGTCCCTGGTGCATGGCTTGGTGTGGAATTGCTGTAAACTTTATTACCTGTCAAAAGGGCAAAGGGGTCAGAATCACTTGTGGGACTCAGTAAAGTTCAAAGACATTCAATGAGGTAGAGCTTTATGTGCTTTAATAACCCAAGGCAGCTTACTTCTGAAGCCAGCTTTTAATGTACAGTTAAAACTTCGAGTTCAGGTAGTGATATTTGTATAGGGTGCTTTTGTTCCTTGTCTCTTCTTTTTAGCAGCTGTCTTTTGGGATTCCTGAGTATTTGGGGTTTATTTTGGGAGGATTTTGGTTTTTTTAATTTTAGTTTTTCAGAAAGTCTTAAGTTTTCACATGCTGGTTCTGTCTGGGACCTTGGCTCAATTATTTTGCCATTAGAGGTAAATATCTGGCACGGATGTGTTCAGGTCCTGCTCTTAGGAAGGCAAAAGTGCGTAATTTAACACACTGCGATTTCAGTGTGACTATTCCAGCCATAAAATTCGGCTCCTATACAGATCTTTGCATTGACGTCAGCAGCAGCAGCAGCAACAGCTGTAGCTGGGGCTCCTCATGTCTCGAGATTTTGGATTGCTAACTTCATTTTCCAAATTCTCAGTAAGAAATTAAGCCCAAATTAAGCAAGCTTGTTAGCCAGGCCACTAAATTCAAACAGTAGACAGTTTTCCTTCTTTTTAGAGTTGGCATTGATAACTGTCCCATGTCGTCAGTGGTTGGGGGGGGTTGTGTCTTGATGCCATGCAAAGAGGTCACCCTTTTGGCTTTTTCTAAAAAGCAATGTTCTGTGCTTTTCCAGTAAGTCAAGGAACACCCTATAACCCTGATGGGCAGCCGATGGGAGGTTTTGTGATGGATGGCCAGCAGCACATGGGCATCCGAGCGCCAGGTAAGACCCCGGGGGAGTGTCACCCACTGACGGGTGAGCTCAGTCACACCAGCACAAGGTAACCACTCCTCTGCCCTCTGCCATTGTCTCAGCCGCCTGCCTTGTCTTGCTTGTCTTCTGCCTGCCTTCAACATCACTGAGAGGAACCAGGCATCTTCTCACTTGAGTGATCCTGGACCCTCTGCTGTGCTGTGTTTTGGAAAGGGGCTTTTGGCACTATCTGTTGACTTTGCTCATTCTCTGGCATCTTCTTGGATTTTTTTTTCCCTCTAGGACCTATGAGTGGAATGGGCATGAATATGGGCATGGAGGGGCAGTGGCACTACATGTAACCTTCACCTAGGTAACCAATGGCAAAGCCAGGGGGAAGTAAGTACAAATGGGGTCTTTGTTCTCATTTTGTCCGAGGGATATTTGTCTCCTTGCATTTCCCTATGTTCTCCCTGCCCATAGCGTCATGCTTGTTCCTTCCTTTCCATCCATCCATCCTGCGCCTGGGCTCCTTCGGGTTTCTTTCCCTCTGGTTCAGCTCAAGCTTTCCAAGCTCCCAAACCCCCTGTGTGCGCACACGCTGTACATTGACGCCACCCTACATCGACGCCGCCATACATTGATGCTATTATCCATCCCCAAGCACATGACAAAACAAGAAGCAGCCGGGGAGGTGGGGGAGCCCGTCGTCTTGGCAACAGACTGATTTGCAAAATGTAAGCGGTCTGCAGCAGCGCAGGGAGAGGAAAGAGCATGTCCCCAAAGTGTCATAAATCTGTCTAACCGCAGTTGATGCATGAGTTACATTTCTCCCGCTAACCTGCAAGACACCAAAAAGCCAAACAGAGACTTCTCATAGGTAAAAAAATATAAACAGCAGCTTCACTTAGTTGTGTTTTGGAAGGCGATGGACAAAACTTTGATTTTTTTTTTCTTTTTTTTTTTTTTCAAGTTTATTTCTCTTTGTCTGTCCATCATAATGGGATTACGTGTGGCAAAGGAAAAAGAGAGAATACAAAATAGAGGTGTGCGCAGCAGGCTATGGAGCTTAGCCCAGGCTAATTGACTATATCCAAATTAAGTATGCCATCACTTGCAGTGTGACAAATGGATTTGACTTATTCAGTATACAAAAATAGAGATCATTAATGCAATCTTCAGTGGCAGGCCTCGTGAAGAAAGCCTAGAAAAACTGTCCCAGGTTTTTTTTTTCCCTCTTGTCTTTTTGTAGGGGAAAATACATTATACAAATTCTTGTGGTTTGTTTTTTTGTTTTTTTTCTTAAGGACTAAAGCAGTTTGAAACACCAAGGCACCGGTACCATGTTTAAATGGTGCCTGATTCTGTTCTTTTTGCTTCCTTTCTGAAGTTGAAAGTGGTTATTTCAGCATCTTTGTTGTGCCCCCAGCCTATATTAACATAGGGTTTGAAGTTACCCAGGCCAAGTGTGTTTCGTAGTCGTCTTCTCTGGGCACAAGTCAAAACTAAGTTTTAACAATTAGCTGTGAAAACATCCCTCTGAGCTTGGGTATGCAACAGCCTTATTACCTCATCATGGAAATTTCTAGCTTAGTTAATTTAAATATTGTTTCTTAGTTTCTGGGTCAATTAAATTTAAATGATGTATTTTATGCTTCGTGACCAATTAAATTAATAGGTTATTACAAAAAATATTATCATCTTTTTTGATTAAAGAGCTGTGAGTACAGTATATTTTATAAGCAATTTTCATTAGTTCAAAACTGTTCCTTTAGGCTAGATTAAGCAGCTATTCATTGCTAGAGCCTTGAGACCTGATTCCAAGGTGTTTGGCGCATTCACAGCGCACTCTTACTTAGAACTAAAGCCAATTGAACCTACTTAGCAATAGCGTATGCCTTTCACCCTTGATGATTATGGAGCTTATAGCTCTCCGAAACAATACACCTGTCAGTTCCCATCAGTTACAGCAAACCAAGCAGAAGGCAGAGGCCCACAGAAAGCAGGAGGTTTTATTGTTTTAGGTCCAATTTTTTCTTATTGTTCTCCCAAACACACTGAAAGGTTGGCTTAGTTGTGCGTCTGATTTTTTGGGACAGAAGTAAGAAGGGGGAAATAATTAATTAATAATTGTTATTGATTTTATATAATTTTTTTATGTGTTTAAAAATACAGGTTTGATTTAACAGTCGTCGTTAGTAATCCTATCAATTCCAGCTTCGTATGAGGGCTCCGTTCAGCGATGTATGTGCTTGCTGTATAGCATCTGCTTGAATGGCACAAATACTTGGGACAGATTCCAAGTGATCGGGCTCAAGAGCTAAATAAATAACTGTTGATAAATCTTGACACCGATTTAACCCATCTCTCCTCCCAAGCCTCTCATTAACTGCTACAGATTCCCCGCTTTGTATTCCCAGCGTGCTTTTACAAGCAGAGGGATGAAAGCAGGTAGCTGGAGCAAGGCCATGAGGGTTGGAGCCCACCTAAGAGGTCTCACAGGGCTTCCTTGGCTTGGTGGCACCACCCTGTCTGATGTCAGTCATCACCAGGCTGGTTCTGCCTTGGGCACGCTTCCAGATCAGAAACATCTCCATTGATATTTTCCTACTCCTAAAAGCAGAAAGCAGTTTTGTCTCCCAAAACTCTGTATTTGCAAGGGGGAGAATGTTCTTGTGGGATTTTTTGACCTGGGAATCATTCCCATTGCCACCATTGGGAGTCCATACATAGACTCCAATCCCACAAAAGCAACTGTCTCGTGGGCCCATGACTCTACATCCCACCTTGGGCTCAAGCCTGGCCTTCCCATGCCCAGGTGGAGGAGCTTCATGGCCCAGTGTCAGTAGCTGATCCCTACCACTCACCACCACCTCTTTCTCTCTGCAGGGCTGCAAAGTATGCCAGGGGATTATGTGTCTCGGGGTAGTCCAATGGGTATCAATATGGGACAGCCAAGCTATACCCCACCCCAGATGCCCCCTCATCCTGCTCAGCTGCGTCATGGCCCCCCCATGCATACCTACATTCCTGGACACCCTCACCACCCAGCGATGATGATGCATGGAGGACCACCCCACCCTGGAATGCCCATGTCAGCATCAAGCCCCACAATGCTTCATACCGGTGAGCCGGCTGTGAGCGGACAAGTGATGGACATTCATGCTCAGTAGCTTAAGGGAAATACGCGTTGTCTGCAGCGACGGTAGATTTCAAATATTGTCTTTCTGCAATGATTATGGAATTCTTGGCATCAACTTTGGACCAAGGGACGTTCCGATTCTTCACAGGGACCCTGAAAAGCAGGAGAACACCAACTGAAGTCAACTTCTGGGGACATGCTAAATACCTATATAAGACATTAAGAGAACAAAGAGTGAAATATTGTAAAATGCTATTATACTGTTATCCATATTACGTTGTTTCTTATAGATTTTTTAAAAAAAATGTGAAATTTTTCCACACTATGTGTGTTGTTTCCATAGCTCTTCACTTCCTCCAGAAGCCTCCTTACATTAAAAAAAAGAAGCCTTACACTTATCCTGCAAATGACAGAAAGGGCTTATTTGCGGGATTTTTAGAGCATTAAAATAACTATGTCAGGCAGAAGAATCTTTCTTCTATCCTAGGATTTCAGCCATGCACACTCTCTCTCTCTCTCTCTCTCTTTCTTTTCTCCTCCTCTCTCTGTCTGTCTTTCTTCCTTTTCTCTCCCCTTCTCCCCGTCTCTCTCCCTCTCTCTCTTTCTAGCCTGGGGCGTGAATTTGCATGTCTAATTCATTTACTCACCATATTTGAATTGGCCTGAACAGATGTAAATCGGGAAGGATGGGAAAAACTGCAGTCATCAACAATGATTAATCAGCTGTTGCAGGCAGTGTCTTAAGGAGACTGGTAGGAGGAAGCATGGAAACGGAAAGGCAGTGTATTTGAAGCCTAATTGTCACATCAGAGCATCCTTGTCCCCATGCAGCAACCACCACCTTGTACATCACTTCCTGTTTTATGCAGCTCAAAACATGGACTGAAGATTTATTTTTAATATGTTGACTTTCTTTCTGGGCAAGACATCGGTCATGTGTGCATTTTTTTTCCATAGTCCCATCATGGAGCATTTATGTATACATTGTAAATAAATTTTGTGCAAAAAGGACTGGAAAAATGATCTGTATTATTGCAATTTTTTGTAAAAGTAGCAGTTTGGTATGAGTCGGCATGCATACAGATTTACTAAGTGGGATAAGCTAATTATACTTTTGTTGTGGTTAAACAAATGCTTGTTGATAGCCTTTTTCTATCAAGAAACCAAGGAGCTAATTATTATTAATAATAATCATTGCACACTGAGTCTTAGAGTTTCTGATTGAAACAGTTTGGATTGTATAATAACTCAAAGCCCAGTTGTAGTAGTTTGAGTGCAGTAATGAAATCTGAATCTAAAATAAAAACAAATTATTTTTTGTCATGGTGACTCCACTGCTTGCAAAATTTGTCTCCTGCCCCCTTTCAGTATTTGTAGCCATTCTATCCCCAGCCAAACAGCTACAAAATTCAGCTAGCTCCAGAGGTGGACCTACCGTTTGCTATTTAAATATTGTTTTCATATTTAAAGAATGTAAAAATAATGCTGTGCTGCATAAAGAAACTTTCTCAGAACTTGCACTGTAAATTGTCAGGATGGGAACTATTAACTGTTAATAAATAGAATATTGTAGGGCGCTACTGGACAGAAATTTGTAAACATTATTAACCCCTGCCTCAAATGACAGTTCTGATACGTTAAATAGTTTGAGCTGCTGGCAGGGTGCATTTCTTTCTGGAAATGAACATATTGAGGAAGGAGGATAGCAAAACTCGGAAAACATTGTGCGGGCAACGCATATTTCTCAGTAAATGACGTGCTGGTGCTTGGGGCTGCTGGACCTCTGCGGTGGAGGCTGGTGCAGGCCGTTCCTCTCCTCATGAACCAATTTCCTCGCACAACTGTACTTTCTGCACCAAGCAGCCTGGCAAGGCTCTGTCACCTCAGCATTTTCTTTAAGGAAAACCGCAGCTATATAGTAAAAAATTATACAAGCATCCTAATGAAGGCCAAAGCATGCCCAGCCCCTCAGCCACGTCCCTTTCTGTGTATCAGAACCCGTGTGTCTGTCCCAGCGTGTGGGCAGGCAGCGTGCATCTTCCTGAATCAACCAAGCCACTAAAGTGTGTCTTCTCCCCTCTGCCCCTGCAGCTTGGATCTCTTCCTCTTCTTTTTTAGTTTATTTGTTTGGGTTTTCTTTTTTTTTTTTTCCCCCTTTTGTAACTGAGTTTTCTTTCCCCCCCCACCCCCCCTTTTATTTTTTGAGGAACAGCCAAAGGGGCTGCGCATCCCAGTTCCCGCTTTGTGAGCCTGGAATAATGACACTTTTCTACCAAGACGTGAATGAACAGGGTTCAGTCTTTGCCGCTGTTTTTTTTTCTTTCTCTTTTTT
>WAAB01013682.1:46220-59645 GCA_013389865.1 Piaya cayana | reverse complement strand
AAAAAAAAAACAGACAAAAGAGGGGCCTTATTTTGAATGCAGATATTAATAGCTCCTAGTAAGACCTCCATGAGAACAAGGGCTAGTGATTATGATACATCTTCCAGGTGCTTAGAGAATATTTCATCTGCCTCTTCATCCTGATTGGGTGGTCTCTTACAGACTTCCATCATGGTACCTTCCTTATTGGCCTTCCCTTGCCTTCTTAAGCATAATCAATCCTAGCATCATTATTGTCAAGCTCTAGATAGTCAAAACACTCTCTAACATATAGAGCTACTCTACTGCCTCTTCTTGTTTGCCTGTCCTTTCTGAGGTGTTTATAGCCATCAATTGCAGCACTCCAGTTGTGAGAGTCATCTCATCCTGAAACACAGAAACCTGTGACGGCAGCTATATCAGTTTTCCTTTTACACAATGGCTTCCAGCTCCTCCTGTTTGTTGCCTATGCTTTGTGTGTTACTGCAGATGCGTTTCAGTTGGGCTATTGATCAAGACAGTTTTGGGGAGGAGAAGTTGTAATTCTTACATAACCATTCTCAGGCACTTCTGTGATTTCTAACACATCAATAGTCCTTGTACCTTTGCTGCCACATGGATCTCCATCCCCTACCTCCACAGAAATGGCAAAGGATCTCACTAGCACACAGTTCCTCAGAATTTAGTGCCCTGCCTGTAGACTTTCCCTCTAGGGAGAATGGTTTTATCCCTTTCCCTCTTCAAATCTTGTTGAAAGCTCTTTCAATAAACCCCATTAATTCTTGTGCAAATATACTTTTCCATGTTTTGAGAAAGGTGTGTTCCATTTGTAGCCAGTGGGCTTTGTTTTTTTAAACTAATCCATGATCAAAGAACCCTAAATTCTGCCAGTAGCACCAGGCTAGGAGCCAGGTATTGATTTGCTGGCTCTTCCTCTTTCTTGCCTCATCATTCTCTGCAACTAGAAGGACAGAGAAGACTATTACCTGTGCTCATGATTCCTTTAACATTAGGCCCATGGCCCTGAAGTCTCTCTTGATGGTTTTTGGAATTCTTATTGCAACTTCATCACTACCTGTCTGAAAAATTAATAATGCATATTAACCTGAGGGCCTAAACAGGGAAGAACATTTTCTTTTCACATCTTTAACCTTGACCTCAGGGACACACAAGAGTTCCCTAAGTTCAGATGTGCTGCATGTTGGGCCTTCTATTCTCTCAAAAGAGTTTCCTATGACAATAGTCGATCTTGGTTTATTTTCTATATGGAAGCGATTTTGATACAGGGTGCAGGCTGACAACCTCTATGAGGTTTTTTCCTTCATTATGAACCATGTAATAATTAGTCTACTAATAATTCTTCTACTTAACAATCTTTTTTCACTTTAAGCAAACCTGTCATTAAGTAGAAGAAAAAATAAATTTGACTTTTCATTATATTCATTAGTTACAAAAATGGAATATATTATGCATCTATGGCCCCTAAGCTGTGTTGCATGCCATAAAAGTGGCCATCTATTTTAAAGTTACAATAATATTTTAAATGTGTCACAGGGGTTTTTTACTAAAACAGCTCTTTATATTTTATGTCCTAATGCCCAAAGAACTTCTCCTGTATTACTGTAAAGTCCTGTTTTTCATCCATCAAAATATATAGGTACATTCTTTTCCATTCCCTGAAGGGTTTTTCTACAGGATCATCATGTAGCAAGTGTCAATTTCTCATAGCTCAAGTATGCCATAACGTGGCAGGTAACAACTCTGTGATTTGAACATAACACTTTTACAAACCATTCTAGCCATTGAAAAATCCTTAAGCTGAACCCTCCACTGTAGGCTGTGGAGAAAGAAAAGATTGTGGGATGGATAGTCTCTGACCTTCCCTTCCTCTGCCTTACAGTCCTTTGTGCAATAATAAGAAGTATCAGCTGAAGGATGACTGAAAGTGATCTATGCTGGATCTTTTTCTCTAGTTTCACTTCAGAACAAAGTTGCTGGGTTTTTTCTTTATTTTGCTCCCCCATCCCTCCTCCTGGGTTTAGGCAAAATGATCAAAGCAAATTGCCACACTCTGGATGTTCTCAGAGTATATAATAACTTCTTAGGTGGAAACAGTGAGCATTAATAGTGAACTTAACCTATATTTAACAGAATAAACTGCATGTCTTGTAGGTTAAAAGAGTGAAGATGAGCTACTCTATCTTAGAAGATCAGGGAAAAATCATTCAAAAAGCTTTTTTTAAGAATCAAAATATATGTGCTTCAGGTAATGCAATTATTACATAAATAAAAGTAGTGAAACTTTGAAATGATAAAAAGCAATCAAATTAAAAATTCAAATGGCAGTTGAAATCTTGATACAAAGTGAATCTTAGTACAAACAGTTCTCGGTACAAAGAGAATAAAGTGAGTTGCACAGTTAGTAAACTCAAGACTGAGAAATGCTATCAAAATGAGATTCACCTGAATATTTTTAAATTGTGATGTTTCCTTTATGCTAAAACCCCATAATATAGTACAAATTTACATTTATAATTATGATGGGAAATGATAGGATCCAGTCCAAGAACCTGTTCAATAGCAAACAACAAGAAAGGTTTGTTTAGCCTTGTAATGTTTCTCTGTTTGTTTTAGTAGTGGGCAGTGAGCAAGCACCCTTATAAGATTACAGTACTATTTTCACAACAGTAAAAATCTCACCTTGTCTTAGAAAAAAAGAAACTTTGCAGAATCCATGAAATATCATACCATATTTTAGACATTTCTAAAGAGTCCTCACCTCAGCTATTGAAAAATGCCAAAATCAAGTTGTGATGTGAAAAGACAGAGCTTCAGAAGATCTCTGGCTTCCATAAGTACACTCAAGGAATTTGGGCTACATTTCTTGCATCAGACTATGCAACACTGTTAAATGTGGAGAGAAAAATGCTGAGGATACCAGAAGAAATTTATGAATGGGATGATCATATGAGTTGTTGAGTAGCTACTGGATTATTTCTAAATCTATAGTAATCATGGATGAGATTAAACTTCCCTAATACAAGTGCCTAAGGTGTGATATGTAAATCTAAACTATATCATGTGCTGTCACCCCTGAATATTTAAAATTTTTAAAGGAAATCACCATACTTATACATATTTATCTTTGCACGCAATACAGCTATGCAATATTAATGTGTTTATGGGTATATATTCAATACAGATTTAGTTTATTAAAATGGAAGCATCATTTCTGATGGATAAATATTTCCAGTTAGACTCAATGATCTTGTGGTTGAACTTGATGATCTCAAAGGTCTTTTCCAACCTAACGATTCTATGATTCATTGTTTCTATGAAAAATAAATTCTATTATACATAAAATCTGTATTTCTATGTTAATTTGAAATTATTTCTAGATTTAGAAAGACTTTGCAAAATGGGCTGAACAGCAAAAGACAAGGTAAATGAATATATAGAATAAATAGCCCTGATATGGTAATTGCTTTGGAACATTTATTAATTCCTCCAGAAATCATTGCAATTATTTAGTAATGTAAAATAAACAAATTCTCACATTTCCTCAGAATTCTAAATATTGAAAATCTTTGTGGGATTTTCTGGGTAGTATGCCTACATTCCTAAGTATCCTGAGACGGTAATTTTTTTCAAAATCAACTAATTCTTTCTTTTGACTGCAGAAAATTCTGATGGAACTTTCTACCTAAATTTCATCTTCTTGACATGGGAAAAAAAAATTAATGGCAAAAGATCTCTTTCCTTCCAAATACCGGAAATTACCTTTACTAGTGTATGTTTCTGAACTAATCAGTTAAGTCACAACACTTTCAAAAACTGTGATCCAGAGTAATGAAAGGAATAAACAAATCAGAGAAAAAAAGGAAGTGAATATGAGGAAAAAAATAAAGAAGTTTTATATTGTTTTCTGTCAAAGTTCTGTATTTAAGGTATTTAGCAAATTAAAAGCAGAAGTATAACTTGACTGTTGAGTACTCTCAACCTTTCAATTTTCTATTTTAACTTGGTATATTCTTCAGTGACATTTAAATTAAAAATAAACTCTCTTCATCAAAATTCTTTTATCAACAATTGCACTCCTACTATGCTGTGAAGTCCGTTCTTTTCTATAACATACAATATAGATGTCTAGGACTTAGTATGTCACTAAGTGAAAAGTATGTACTGTGTATTACAGATAAAAGACTATTCTTAAGTTAAATTTTACTTTCATCATATTGCTCTTATTTTCTCTGTATTAGCTTTGCCAACTAAGTATTTCTGAGATTTCTGAATCAGTACTCTGTATACAATGTGCAAATTTGAAAGCACAGCAGATGTTGAAGAGTGATAAAGGTAATACTAAAACATAAACTATAAATTGGAATTTCTTCTGGTGGTAAATTGTCCCTTGTAGCTTACACTGGGTTTTCATACATCCTAAATCACCGACCTTAGCACCAGTTCATCAGTGTACATTATCACACATAATTTAGGTCCCAGCTTTCCTCAGTGCTAAATTATAACAAACAACAAAAAAATTACTTATCAATCAGAATATAATAAAATAATAAATTAGACCACATTCTGTAAAAAAAGTCTGTTATAAAAATCACAGCATCAAAAGTACTTGGGAGATATCTGAATGACATGTCTGTACAGTGAGGGAAAGATGGACAGTTGGTCCAGGTTTGAACTGGAAACTTCTGATGTGCTTAGTGTTGTTTTACACTCAGCTATTCCTACTCCTCAATCTCTGTTGGCCTTAATTACCTCCTAAAAAAAAGATCAAGGGCAAGTCTATTTCTGAACTTTTACCTCATGTGTAACAAAATACTTGATCCAATAAAGAATGTAGTTCTTTGAGTTCACTGATCCCCTGTTTTAAATGTAATAAATTAAAACAAATCACCCTTCTCTCAAAATGTGCCCTTAATAATATTTTCAGGACAGAAGATGTTTTAAAACCTTGAAAAATGACATCTTCTAAGGTCAAATTTAATAAAGCTGGTATGACTACCTTATAATCATAGAAGATAATTAAGTTATTTGTAGTACCTGAACTAGTTAGTTCCAAGTTCCCTCTCTTATTATATAAAAAAACTATCAGGACATGCTTTTAAATGAAATAAAATAGACAAGGCTTAACCTAATTTCCTATGTCATTTTCTGTGTTCTGTTGGGGTTTTTTTTATAATAAATACAAATATAGCCAATTAATTAAACAATATACTTTCCTTCTAAAGTTAAATGTGTGAACTCATTAGTTTCTAAGCCTTCTTCCTTCTTCATGTACTTTATTTTAAAAATATCTCTGGATAAATAAGCAAGAGGGAAAACAAACAATGAACCACTAAAGGTCTGACTATTTCTGAGCATATTCCCTGTAAGCATAACTTTCTTCTTATATTTAATGACAATAACTTTTGTGCAGTGTAATGTTTGCCAAATATGCAGGGGTTTTGCATCTGTTGCTCTACATCGTTATATGCTTAATAAGGTAATAATAATATAAGTGGATGTCAGCAGCATAGAGTTAGGAAGGATATCTCAAATATTCTCAAGCCTTTATGTAATCTTCCAGCTTGTTGTTTTTCTGTCTATCTTCTATGGATTTGCAAAGGTCTACTGTCCTAGTCTTTGAAAAACAACTAGGTGAAAATAATACCTTATGAGTAAGGCATGAGAAGACTATTTAAAGGTACCATATTTCAAACTGAAGTTAGGATTTCTGTGATCAAGAAGCCTCTTATAGGATGAGAAAAATCAATTAATCAAACAAAGAGCAATATGTCTAAATACTGGAACAGAGAATGTGATTAAAAATTAATCAGCATTAGTAGGTGAATTTTTGAATACTTATTAAAACTCTTCAGGCTTGCCTGACAATATGATGGAAAACTCTAGATAAACCTAAAGTGGGAGAATACTTGTGGTATTTCTATAAACATCTGTAACCCAAGTATCACTTCTTAATGATATGCTTGTGGATGTTGTCACTGCAAAAATAAGGCAGAAACTTTTTTTCCCCTATTCATAATGTACTAATGGACTGATACAAATCTTATTTTTTTAATGAAAAAACTTTAATGTTGCATTTCAATCAGCTGTTCTTTATGTCTGTTCAGAGTTGCTCAGAAATTAGCATTTCAGAAATAGAATATATCAAATTCTCTGAATGCATCAAATTATTTTAATAGAAAACAAGTACTACCCATTTTTTACTCATATCATACCTCCCACACATCTCCTGGAAAGAAATAAAACATCACATTGCAATTTGGTCATTATAAGTAGAACATTATCAGTAAACCACCAAAAGGTAACATTTTTGAAGAAAGAACAAATTTTTCAAAATCAAGCATGTACTTGAGAAATGTAATTGGATGAAAAACAATTTTGGAAAATTTATTTTACCATTTTGAACAGAGAACATATTCTTCCCCCAAAAATTCTGTAATTTGTTAGAAAAGCAACTTGCAGCTTATTAATAAAGAATGCATATAGCTAGAAAGAAAGAAAGAGAGGAGAGAAAAAGGAAAAAAAGACGGAAAGGAATAGTTACATTTTTAATTTGCTTAGATAACTGGTTCACACCAAGTAACATGTATTCGGTCGATGTGATATAAGAACATATATTTTTTGCTTATTTTCATTTTATAGATAAATTATTTCATAAAAAAAAAAAGAGAAGCTCTCTGTGTACCACATATAGTAAGGCAAAATTGCAGTTAGCCCTCAGAGAACAATAAATCTGATTCTTACGCTATATGCATGTGATGCAGAAAGTAAACGAAAACCTATGTAGATTCTAATAAATTGAAAAGTGATAGATAATTTCCAAGCACTAGAAATATACTGTTTTTCTGGTTATTTGTCTGGAAAAGATCCCTAGAACATATTTAGCTTATGCCAACAATCACTCTTCTAAAGGTGCATCTGGGTACAGTTGCTGCCATGTGGCTATCTGGGATTGCAGATTAGGAGAGTTTAATAATAGTCTTTTTGTGTAATTTGACCTCAGGGCTAGGAAGTAACAGGCATTTAATTTTTTTAGATAAAACCAGAGTGATTTATTTGAAAGAAATCCTATTGGAGATAGTAGTTTTCCCAAAGTTTAGGACTGTGCCATGTAGAGGTGATTCAGGCAAGCAGTTACCTCCATAAAGTTTTGCTTATGCCACAGTTCCTGCCTCTTTACTCCATTCAGCTCAGTTCCTCCTCTTCTGTTTGTCTCCTTTCCCTGAAGTGCAGTGTTTTTGACATTATTAATCTCATAAGGGTCACTGTTTTAATCACAGAATCACACAGTGGCTGAGGTTGGAATGGACCACTAGAGATCATCTAGTTCAAACTCCCTGCTAAAGCAGGTTCACCTATAGCAGGTCATACAGGAGCATTTCTAGGTAGGTTTTGAATGTCTCAGAAAAATATCTCTCTGGGTAGCCTGTTGCAGTGCTCTGTTTTCCTGATGTTCAGGTGGAGCTTCCTATGTTCCAGGTTGTGCCCTTTGCCCTTTTTCCTGTTGTTGGGCATTGTTGAAAAGAGTCTGGACCCATCCTTTTGACATCCATTCTTCAGATATTTATAAGCATTGGCAAGATCTCCTCTCAGCCTTTACTTCTACAAGCTAAACAGACCAAGCTCACTGAGCCTCTCGTCATTAGAGAGATGTTCCAGTTCCCTAATCATCTTTGTGGCCCTCCACTGGACTCTCTCCCAGTAGTTCCTTGTCTTTCTTGAACTGGGGAGCCCAGAACTGGACACAGCACTGCTGATGCAGCCTCACTAGGGCAGAATAGAGGGGGAGGATAACCTCTCTCAGCCTGCCAGCCACACTCTTCTCAATGCACCTCAGAGCACCACTGGCCTTCTTGGCCACTGGGCACATTGTTGGCTGAAAATAAACTTATGGTTCATCAGGACTCCCAGGTCCTCTGCTACAGAGCTGCTTTCCAGCAGGTCAGCCCGTAACTTGTACTAGTGCACGGGATAGTTCCAATCTAGACTCTACACTTCCCTTTGTTGAATTTCATTACATTCAGTTTTGCCCAGCTCTCTAGCTTGTCCAGTTCTCACTGGATTGCAGCACAGCCTTTTGGTGTATCAACCACTCCACCAAGTTTTGAACCACCAGGGAACTCGCTGAGGGTGCACTGTTTCCTCATCCAGGTCACTGAAGAATATGTTTAACAAAATTGGGCCAGATATGAACCCCTACCCTAGGGAACACCACTGGCTACAGGCCTCCGACTAGACTCTACACTGCTGATCACAACCCTTTGAGCTCTGCCATCCATCCGATTGTCAATTTGCCTCACTTTTCGCTTGTTTAACACACATTTCCTAAGCTTACCTATGAGTATGTTATGGGAAACAATGTCAAAAGCCTTCCTGAAGCTGAGATAGACAACATCTACTGCTCTCCCCTCATCTACCCAGTCATGCCATAATATGAGATTGAACAATTTCCCCTTGATGAATCCATGTTGAGGACTCTCAATAACCTTCTTTTCTTCCAGATGCTTAGAGATGACATCCAAGATGAGATGTTCCATTACTTTTACAGGAATGGAAGGGAGGTTGACTGCCAAGTAGTTTCATAGGTCCTCTTTCTTTCCNATCCAGGTCACTGAAGAATATGTTTAACAAAATTGGGCCAGATATGAACCCCTACCCTAGGGAACACCACTGGCTACAGGCCTCCGACTAGACTCTACACTGCTGATCACAACCCTTTGAGCTCTGCCATCCATCCGATTGTCAATTTGCCTCACTTTTCGCTTGTTTAACACACATTTCCTAAGCTTACCTATGAGTATGTTATGGGAAACAATGTCAAAAGCCTTCCTGAAGCTGAGATAGACAACATCTACTGCTCTCCCCTCATCTACCCAGTCATGCCATAATATGAGATTGAACAATTTCCCCTTGATGAATCCATGTTGAGGACTCTCAATAACCTTCTTTTCTTCCAGATGCTTAGAGATGACATCCAAGATGAGATGTTCCATTACTTTTACAGGGATGGAAGGGAGGTTGACTGCCAAGTAGTTTCATAGGTCCTCTTTCTTTCCCTTTTTGAAGACTGAAGTGACATGGGGTTTTCTCCGGTCCTCATGCACCTCTCCTGTTTTCCATGACCTTTCAAAGATGATAGATAGAGCTTAGCAACAACAGCTACCAGCATTCTCAGCACTCGCAGGTGCATAACATTAAGGCTCATCAGTTTGTGGGTGTACAGTTTGCCTAAAAGATCTCTAACCCAATCATCCTTAACCAACAGGAAGTTTTCTTTTCTCCAGACTCTCTCTTACTTTCAGGGTCTGAGGTTCCTGAGGGCCAGTCTTAGTGGTAAGGACTAAAGAAAAGAAAGCATTCAGCAACTCTGCCTTTTCTGTATTCCCTGTCTTCAGAGCACTCACACCATTCAGCAATGGACCCATATTTTCTTCCTTTTACTATTGAGGTACTTGAAAAATCCCTCCTTATTTTTGCCCTTGACATCCTTTGCCAGATTTAATTCTAATTGAGCCTTAACCTTCCTTGTTTCATTTCTGCATACTCTGATAATGTTCTTATATTATTTCCAAGTGGCAGTCAGTCCCTTTCCCCACATTCTGTAAATTTACTTCTTCCATATGAGTTTTTCCAGAAGCTCTTTGCTACTTCCTGCAGGTCTCCTGACTCTTCTTGATTTCTTACTCCTAGAAATGCACCTATCTTGAGTTGAAACTTAAAGAAGTGGGAACACAGGTGATGCAGTGGAGCATTAATGTGCGCCATGATGGCCCAAAATCTTACGGGGACAATGTGGTACAAATAAGGGGGAAAGTTTTCCACTGTTTATTTCAATCTGAATTTCTCTTATAGGATGTGAAATGGTTGTATGGTTCTGTTCGTAAAGTTTCAGTGGAAAGAAGAAAATACAGGAATTCATAAAGCTGTGTGAGTAACAGTAAAAATCACATCAAATATGTACACTTCAAATGTCAGATTGGCCCTAGCTGAATGTATTATCTGGATTTCAGTACATGATTACTCCCCCACTTGCAATACTGAATCTCCAAGGTGACAGTGTATGCGCATGTGCTTGTGGGTGTATAACATTTTCCTTGCATCTAGCATGATGAAAAGCAAACAATCTGTAAAGACAAAAACGCTTCCTTATTTTTTCGTATGTGGGAAGTGAACAAACTGGAACAGCATGTTCTCTTGCTCAAATTTATGTAAACAGGAGTTGAATGCCTTTGCAACAGCTAGGTTGGGGTTTTTTTTATATAAAAAACCAGGGAGAAGGAAAAAGAAGCATAAACCACTTCTTTGCCTCTCTTTTTGAATCAGATTTGGCATTCAGAAAAGGTAATTGAGCAGTTCCTATAAGAAGCCAGGCAGGAACTGTTAAACTGTTGTACTAAAACAAGAAAATGACTGCTAGTTTAAAAATGCAAAGCCGTGGATATCGGTAATATACATGGAAATGTGCTTGGCAGTAACTGCAGAACCAGGGATAGAATGCAAATGACTAAATGGCAGTGTTGGCAACATCTTCTCCCACTGTACTCTCTAGGACAAAGCACACTTTTGAGATTCATGCCTTGAACCCATATTGTCCATTGAGTTAATGTTCTAAGCTTGCCACTGTAGCTTGAATTGGACAGTGATGTTACCATTTATGACAATATGTATGTAAAATATGTAAATAACATGCAACAATAATCTATATGATTAAATGGATAAGAAAAGTGTTATATTTATAGTTCATAACTACATATCACAAAGAGTCCTTTTCAAACTGTAAGTGACAAAACAAGACAAAAAAATGCAATTTGTATAATGATACTCAAGCAAAATTCTATGAAGTCATTAAGTAAATAAACCTTACTACACTCCCACTCCAGTTGTGTCCATACTGGAGGTTATGTTGCAAATAGTAAGCACTTATGGGAAAAGTTATCATTTCCTAGACCATTCTGAAAAGACTGAAATCGCATAACTTCGTGCTCTGGCAAAAAGTTTAAAATTGAAAACCTAATAACCCTATAAGGTATGTGAAATTCTCTTAGGCAAAAAGTGAATTAGTTGTCAAACAGATCCTAATTGATATAAAATAATATCATCATAAAATAATATATCAATTAAAACTAATTTATTATGAGAGGCAGGAAGGAAACATCTTCAACACAATCTTACAGTAAGAAAATAGGCACAGTGAAAACTCTTGTACCATACTGTGAATCTGAACAGTGTAATATTGAGCAAAATGTAAGACTGGAATAATCTACATTTCTTACATCACAAAAAAATAAAAGGAGTAACACAAGATCCAAAAAGAAGTTTTAGGTACACTGTGGGACTTAGGTTGAAATAAGAAAAACTCATTCCACCCTAAAATGAGATTTGGAGTTAGACAGCAAGGACTACATGTTTCTTCACACAGAAGTCTTTTAGTAGCATGTGTCTGTAGCAGATCAAACCACCATTTTCCAGCTGGTTATGTAAAGAAAATCTGTATGTTTCAACTCCTTCATGTGATTATTTGTTGCAAACATTGAAATATCCTGTCTTATAGTGTGACATAATCCAGCAACAAAACTTGCAGAAGTTTCCTGTTCATTCTAGCAGTATAAACATACAGGAAAAAATTACACATAGCCATTCATACCTTCATGCATTCATACATTCATACATTCACACATTCATACACAGAGTCATTCATTACTGGCTATATAGCTGCAGCAGTAGTTGGGAGTTCTGTCCCAATTATGTGATTAGAAGTAGAAGTTGTACAGGTTCATCAGTTGCTTCTAAGTGTTAGAAGAGCTCTCTCTCATAAGCTTTTGTTTCTGTTCATCTGGTATAAAATTCTGAAGATTCTACTTGCTCAAAGAAGTAGTTTCCTCCCATATCCCCACCCTTTAGATATTATCTGGGTTCCAAGATTCATGATATGCTACACCCTTTTGCTCCTCCTTTTACCTTGATTTGTGGCTTCAGCACTCCATCAGTTTGCCAGTTAATATCCTTGAGAGATACAAGCCCATCCCTTAATAGTCAGAAAGTCCTTGGAAACCTTTCACATGAAATTTTTACATTTCAGTGTAATGGCTCATCACACCTTTAGCACTTTTCTGTTCTTTGGTCTTTTAATCTGGCAATAACTTCTCATATCAAAGGAATACATTCATTCCTTTAAGTTTTTGTTTCTTTTAATGAGAAATCCCTTTATATGATAATATTTAACTTGTTTTATAGCACATGACCAAAAGAAAAGGATCATCTAATACATGATTGTATCTATCATGATTATCTTCCTACATATAAACATATCCTTTATGTGTGTCACGCATTGCAGATTCAGTCCCTGACATTTCTTTAAGGTTATCAACATTTTGGGAAGAGGCACAGGCAGTGAGGTACTAGGGAAAAAAATAGTACTTGTGCTAGTTGCTGTATGTGATACATACCTACTGCACACAGAAAGAAGAATGCTCACAAAACCCCCTATATCTGATTCTTCTATTCTGTACACCTTTTCCTTGACCACAATTTCATTTAATAACATGTTAGGCATTTGTTGTGAGTTATTCAGCTCAAAGTTATAGCTTCATGTATAATGTTTGGCTGTGGAAGACTTTGAAAATTTGTCTGTGAGTAATCAATCAGAAGTCTGATCTGTTCTTATGTAACTACACTGTGAATCACAAGTTAAGATTGTTTTGGGAAAAGAAGTGATACTCCTAGACACAGTGGAAAATAGAATTTTTTTTTTTCTTATGTGTGTCGGTGAAGAGTTATTTTGGATTTTGTGGTTATTGTAACAATCACTGAATCATTGAATCATAAATCACTGAATCATAGAATCATAAAATCAGAGAATAATTTGGGTTGGAAGGGACCTTAAAGATCATCCAGTTTCAACCACTGTACAATGGGCAGGGATACATCCCGCTAGATCAGGCTGCCCAAGGCTCCATCCTACCTGGGTTGGAAACAATCTTGGGAACTTTCAGATTTACCCTTACAAACAAATTTACCCTTACCGATTCACATGCTTTCAACTTTTGTTCTTGATGTGTTTACTTCCCTTAAAGCTCAACAGTAGTCATTAAAAGTCTTCATATATAAATACATCTATAGTGATCAAGAAGAAAGAGCTGGAAGCTGTTGTAAGGTGAGGAGGCTATGATGTTGTTGCCATCATGGAAATGTGGTGGGATGACTTGTATAAATGGAGTACAGATATAGTGGGGTACAAACTCTTCAGGCGGGATAGGAAGGGTAATAGAGGAGGCGGGGTAGTCCTCTTTGTAAGGGAGGACTTGGACACTATTGAGATGGATTATGGTGATGAGCAGATTGAGTGCCTGTGGGTTAAAATCAGAGGAGCCCTTCCGTAAGAAGGTAGATTTTGTGATGGGAGTCTGTTACAGGCCACCCAGCCAAGGA
>WAAB01013682.1:0-45234 GCA_013389865.1 Piaya cayana | reverse complement strand
GACAGGACATGAGGGAATGGCCTCAAGCTCCACCAGGGGAGGTTTAGGCTAGACATTTGGAAAAAAAAATTTCTTGGAAGGGGTCACTGGGCATTGGAACAGACTGCCCAGGGAGGTGGTTGAGTCACCCTACCTGGAGGTTTCTAAAGCACAGGTGGACATGGTGCTAAGGGGCATGGTTTAGCGTTTCATAGGAATGGCTGGACTCGATCTAGTGAGTCTCTTCCAACCTGGTTATTCTATGATTCTATGATTTAAGGTGTACTTCTCAATTCAGTATTAGGAAGGGAGAGATTAAGATTAATCATATGAGACACCCTATTATCATGTATACATGCAACACCACTTCTGAGTTAGTCNGGTTGAGTCACCCTACCTGGAGGTTTCTAAAGCACAGGTGGACATGGTGCTAAGGGGCATGGTTTAGCGTTTCATAGGAATGGTTGGACTCGATCTAGTGAGTCTCTTCCAACCTGGTTATTCTATGATTCTATGATTTAAGGTGTACTTCTCAATTCAGTATTAGGAAGGGAGAGATTAAGATTAATCATATGAGACACCTTATTATCATGTATACCTGCAACACCACTTCTGAGTTAGTCTTAAAGCAGAGTGAGATGTCTTGGAAAATATTGCCCTTGGCTGAGTTTTAATTTTCAGGGCTCATATATGTTGGACTTGAATGTCACACACAGACATATTACTCCCACTTACATCTGTCATACGTGGCAGGTCATCCATTGAGTGGTTGCTGGTGGTTCTGACTGTACCAGGATTCAAGGATTCAAGGATATTCAAGGATTGCTATGTACAAGTTCACCCCAAGCAATATAGTTTATATTAGGCTGTGTGGAAATTTTGTTGTGAACTTGTGATTTGGGTTTAGTTTCTTTAACAGATGGTAGTAGGCTGTTATGCAGTTGAAATTACATATGGGATTAACAAAAACCTGCAATGTCTCCTGTTGCTTCTTGAAGCACTTATCTTGTCAGGCCTCTGTAATTGCTTTCTCTAAAATTTGACACAAGTGTCAAGGTACAGACTTTCTGACATGCAATGATCTGTGATGCAATAAACTATATGACCCTGTATCATCTTGTCCTAAAGTCTGAAAATGAAGGTGCCAAGTTTTCCTAGAATTTAAAGCATGTGACAATATTTTCCATTTATTCCTGCTCTGCATAAATTGGTCATACAAAAAAAACCCCAGATAAACAAAACCAACAAAACCCAAAGAATTCAAAGGATTAAGAAACATCAGAAGGGAATAAAGTAACAAAAACAAACTCACCAAAGACAGCAGCATATGAATTTATTTATTTTTTTTAATCTAAGACAACTGGTTGAAGCAAAACTGGATGTTTTCAATCTGTGGCTCCACCAGATAAAGAAAAGAAGCAATTTACTATTCATCTTGTTTGCTTCTGGCTTTTCCACAACAGTCAATTCTAAGACTTGTCATTGTTAACCTTGTAAGTAAATTGCCTTGACATTAATATCTCTCTAAAGAAGTTGTTTATGGCCATTGCTTTCCACAGAGCTTTTTTCACAAATCATGTTAATCTTGTACAGAGTATTTCTGGGTTTCAATGATCCCACTTTGCCACAAAATATAGAATGATTGTATTATTTAAACAAAAGCTACATGCACAGTTCTGACCTGCAGTGTGCAGATAATTCATTCTTGGCAGACAAGTAATATTAAAATTAACATTTTCTGTAAAGGTAAATGAAAATATTGCAACTTAATGATGTACATATTTACATCCTAATAACAGTCTGCATAAACTGTATTACTTTACAAGGCCCCAAATATTGTAGCTTTTTGTAATTCCATTTCCTTTCTCACTGCTGATGAGCGTAAAATTATTGACTAAGAAAGTCAATCCATTGTTGATTTCCTAATAATGATACTAATAAGCAATAGAAAGAGTAAATCCATTAAAATGTAAATAAAGAATATACATTCTGTTCATTGTAATAGGAATCTCGTAATATGTAGCCTTCCAAGCAATGAATTTATCTTCTTACAGAGTGGAAGAGATCTTTCTTCCACTAATCCTTTCTCAAGAGGCAATTTATCATGCAAAAGCAGAGTAGAGAATGTAAGTAAAGTAAGAGACCTCTTGAGAGATCTACTTAATGGGGTACCGTGGGATAAGCCCTAGAAAGATGAGAGGACCAAGAAAGGTGGCCACTATTTAAGGATCTCCTTCTCCAAGCTCAGGAGTAATGCGTCCCAACAAAGAGGTAGTTAGACATAAATGTCAGGAGGCTTGCATGGATGAATAAGGAGGTACTGTAACCAATATCAAACACAAAAAGGAAGCCTGCAGAGCATGGAAGCATCAAGAGATAGCCTGGGAGGAGTACAGAAGAAACTCTCCAAACAGCCAGGGATCAGGTTAGGAAAGCTAAAGCCCAAATAGAACTAAATCCAGTCAAAGATGTCAGGGGCTGCAAGAAAAGCTTCTGTAGATACAACAACAATGAAAGGAAGAGTAGGAAAAATATGGACTCTCTCCAGAAAGAAATAGGAGACCTAATTACCCAGGATATGGAGAAGGCTGAGGTACTCAATGACTCTTTTGCCTCTGTCATCACCAGTAAGGGCTGTACCCACACCCTTGAGTCACAAAAATCAAAGGCAGGGACTGGGAGATTGAAGAACCTCCCATTGCAGGAAAGGATCAGGTGTAAGACCATCTAAGGAACCTGAAGATTCACAAGCACGTGGAACTGGATGAGATGCATCTATGGGTCCTGAGGGAAGTGGGGATGAAGTTGCAAAGCCACTCTTTATTGTGTTTGAGAAGTCATGGCAAACCAGTGAAGTTCTGTTCACTGGAAAAAAAGAAAAAATGACCTTCATTTATAAAAAAGAAAAAAGAAGACACAGAGAACTACAGGCTGGATGGTCTCACTTCTGTGCCCAGGAAGATAATGAAGCAGGTCCCCCTGGCAACTCTGCTGAGGTACATGGAAAATAAGGAGGTGATTTGTGACAGCCAACATGGTTTCTCTAAGGGCAAATTGTGCCTGACAAATTTGGCGACTTTCTGTGATGGGTTTACATTTTTAGTGGATAGAGGAAGAGCAACTGACATTATCTACCTGGACTCCTGTAAAGCATTCAACACTATCCTGCATGATAACTTTGTCCCTAGATTGGATAAGCACAGATATGATGGATGGACAACTTGGTGAATAAGAAATTGACTGGATGGCAGCACTCTAAGACTTGTGGTCAATCGCTCAGTGTCCAGCTGGAGACAGTGATAAGTAGTATTCTACAAGGGTCAGTATTGGGACTGGTTTTGTTTAACATCTTTGTTGAAGACAAAGGCAATTGAGAATGGAGGCAATTGTTGGATTGAGGACATCCTCAGCAAGGTGGGTAACAAGATGAAACTGTGTGGTGAAGCTAACATGATGTAAGGATTTTTAAAAAAAAATATTGCAAGCCTTTCATTATTTAAGATAGACATGTGATGTTGTGTTAAGGTTTGCAAGAAGTGAAGCACAAAAGTTGAAAACATGAAATCTATATGTTCTGTATAAACAAGATGCAAAATGTGAAAACATACCCTCTATATCTGTTTTCCATTCAGAAACGAAGTAATTATTATGAAAATTTTATTTGAATGAATTTACTTACATCAATCTTAATATTTTTGCCAGACTCCTAGAATATCTATGTTTAAAAGGACTAAATTATTTTAAACTGATTAATTCTGAAACTACATGTTGTTTAACTGCTTAAAGTCTTGCAGAGACCATTAAACTACAATGACAGAATTGAATGAATTTAGGCAATTCTGAAAGCAACTATATAAGGGGATGCTGTGGGAAAGCATATCCTTAAATTTCTCTGGCTGGATTTACTGTTTGAAAACATTGAGTAATATCATAGACATTACATGGGTAGAATTAAAAACCTTTTGAGCAACATTTTAACATAATACAGGAAGAGAGTTTTTTGTGGGAGTGGAAAAGCATGGTTTGTAGATGTGTTACTGTATGATCTAAAACTATTCCTACTGAATCAGCATTGCAGGTGTAAGTGTAATATGTGAAATCTGTTGCAACTACAACTATGAAAAAGAAGGAATCCAGGGACGATTCCTTATTTATGTCACCCTCCTTTCTTAAAAGCAGTAGCAACAAAATAACAGGAGTTAAATGCAAAATAAATAAATAAATGAAGTAATAAGAACTCATACAGTTACACTGTAATATGGAATATGGTATATCTTTTTTTTTTACATTCTATATTTGACTTCAGATTTTTCAGAATATTAAAAACATCTATCTGCCATTTGCTTTTTGTAGCTATCAATGGCTGATTTCTAATTGTGAATTGACAAAGAGATTTGAAATGAAATAGGTTTGTGAGTATTGATATATGTTTCGAATAAATAGGCTTAATAGTGAACCCTCAAGTCACTGAAAAATAAATTTTACAAAAAGTAAAATCTTTGGAAATCTTATGTACAAGAATTATTTTATTTTAAATATAGATCACATGATCAGGTGAAAAAAACATTATTTAAACTCCAGGAGAATTTTCAAATAGAAAATTGAGATGAGTCAATTTTTGTTGAATAAGTAGTTACGTCTATCACAGAAGAGCTCCTAATATATGAAAGTAAGTAATTAAATTTCACTTTGTGACAGGCAATGGAATGAATGGTTGAATGGAAGTGTGTGAATGAATGAATGAATGAATGGGTGAATGAAAGTGTGTAAGTTTGTACTTTTATGATGTAGTTACACATATTCAATTTTTTGCATTGTAACTGAAGAAAAATCAAAACAAGCTTTATCTGCTTTAGAGCATGTTAATTTTTCTCTTTTTTTCCCTCTGAAATACTTGTTTCAAAACTGGTAAATTAAAATGGAATGTTGCTCTGGTTTTGAAATGAGAAAATATCTTTTAATTAACCCTTGCTATTATAACAAGAACAATATTAAAGTAGAAAGTTTTCTAATATAAGTTCCATAGCAGGATATGATGATAGCAAAGTGAGAAAGAAATACATTCAATACTCTTCAGAGGGTCTGCAGACTCTAAATGAAAACCTGTGGATCTCTGGTAATCATGATTGAGGGTAGCTGCAATTAGTCTCCCAGATGGAATGATATGAATCAAAGAAGACAAGCTTGCGGTCAAAAAGGTCTTGCTACAATTTTTTTTAAGCATACATAGGTCTTACTGAACCTCAAGATAAAGCACCTCTGAGACCAACACCTACGTATGGATATTTGACTGAAGCCAGAAATCTCAATTGCCAGTTTGTGGCTTTTAAGGACCGCCTCAGGCTCCATGAGGAAACAGACATCATTCTTCTCAGGAGAAGTCTTCTAACAAACAAAATAATTGTACTCTTCCAATTCATGCTGAATCTGTGCTTTTACCACACCTTTCTTTTACCTAGCTTTCCTTTTCTTCATTTATGAGGAGATGATGCATAAACTGTATCAATTAAGAACTACCGCATAAAATATAAATCCACTGAATAATTCAGTAACAGCTTGATGGTTACTATTAGGAAATTATTATGTTGGCTTTTTTTTAATCTCACATGCATATAAACAATAAGGAAAAGAAGACAGGAATTAGTTATTTGAAAGAGCAAGGGCAAGCTTAAAATTTTACAGGTTCATTTCCTGGTTTCCACTGTAAAATGTCTTTTTTTCCTTGTGGTCTGCAATTAGGTGACAGAGGATTGACTGAGCATGGTTTAGTGATTGATAGGAATGGTTAGACTTCATGATCCTGTGGGTCTTTTCCAACCTGGTGATTCTATGATTCTATGTAACTCATGAAGTATCTCTAATAGAAATTCAGGTCAGTCAGGATGGCCTCACTTATGATTGAAATCTCTTCTCCTTCACCTTGCTGATACCTCTGAATTTCAACTTCTTTTTTCACTGTGTGGTTTGCTTAGTAATGGTACATAACACAATTTTGGCTGCTATTGACTGAACAGGTTTAAAACATGTACCTTCTGCAAATTAAAAAAACCTAAATCTTTATTTCTGCCTCAGGAAACACCACATTGCCTTGACATCAGATGCTTCCAAGCATTCTGGATTTTTACAGTAATTATTGCTGCATAGTTCTTGGACTTAGGGTTATGACTGAGATCTCCATCAAAATATTGGCCAGATAAAACTTAGATGAGGTGCTCTTTCAGTAATAGCAATAGTAACAACAATAATAAGATGTACTAGAAGGGAAGTAAATTTTGTTTCTAAGTGTAACAAGTTGACCTTGGCTAGCTACCAGGTGCCCACAAAGTTGCTTTATCCTCCCCTTGCTCAACAGAAGTGGGGGAGAGGTAAGCATAGGGAGAACAATTAGAAATTACTGTCATGGGAAAAACAGACTAGGCTAGTGGAAATTAATTTATTTTATTGCCAATTGAAAGTAGAGTGGGATAATGAGAAATAAAACCAAACTTTAAAACATTTTCCTCAGCCTCTCTCTTCTTTCTGGGCCCAGTTTCTCTGCGCCCCCTGGAAGCAGAATAAGAGGATGAGGAATGGGAGTTTCAGTCAGTTCGTCACACATTATCTCTGCTGCTCCTTCTTCACCACATTCCTCCACAGTGTGGAGTGCCTTCCACAGCATGCAGTCCTCCACAACTTCTCCAACATGTTTCCTTCCCACAAGCTGCAGTTCTTCATGAACAGACTGCTACAGTGTGAGTCGCCAGTGCAGTCACAAGTCCTGCCAGCCAAACTGTTCTAGCATGGGTTTCTCTCTCCAAAGGGTCAAAAGTCAAGCCAGGATCTTGCTCCAACATGGGAAATCTCCTTTGGGCACACCCACCTTCTTCACTGTTGAACTCCATGGACTGTGAGAGGGCAATGTGCTTCATCATACTTTTCACCATGTGCTGCAAGGGAATATCTACTCTTGCACATGGAGGACCTGAGTGTCCTTCACTGACCTTGGTTCTCAGTAGGGCTGTTTCTATTATTCGCATTCTCTGAGCCAGCTGGAACTGGCACTGTCTGGCACTGTTTGACACAGGGGCAGCTTCTTTTGTCTTCTTACAGTAGCACCCCATGTAGTGTCCCCACTCTGCTACCAAAATATTCCCACATAAATCCAATTACAACAACAAAAAAGAGTGCATTAGACCCTGAAATCTGAAACAGAGGATATATTTATACATATATGTATGATTAGCCACTTTAGCAAGATATCATTGTAAAACATATTTATGGTTTTGTTTGGTTTGGTTTTCTTTTTTTTTTTTGTTTTACTGACAAAGAATCCAGGAACTAATACAAATTTGAAATAGATTTCAGTAGTTTCCACTGGAAACTTGAAACTGCTGTTATATTATATGAAAATATATTTTACTTTAAATTAAACCTTTACAGTTTTCCCAAATTAGCTCACTTATGGTCTAAAACTACATGAAATCTGTAACACATTCAATGATTCACAATTAAACAGGATCTCTTGGTGTAGTTTGTCTTACAGTTGTAAATAATAGAATTCAAGAAAGTATTTTCTGTGTTAGAAATAGCAAAAATCAGGGACTATTTAATTAAAAAGAACAGTATTGCATTGATTTAAATTTGCAAGCTTAAATGTCCTTGCTTGAATTGAGTAAGATGTGCACTAGTGGCTGGTGACAAGATTATTGGTCTTTTAGCCTGCAATTTGCTCAGTTCTGTTGACAAGATACTTATGTTTTGAATTAAGTGTTCTGCTGATGATTTCAAGATAGTTTTCCTAAGCTGATATATCTTTGCTATTTCCTTACATTTTTTACTTACAATAAGCTACAATATATCAGGTGACAGAAATGTTTCAGCTAGTGTATTCTTGTGTTATCAAGTCTAACTACCTTCCATAATAGGGAAGACTATATTTACAACAGCTGCTGCTGAGAGACTCTAAGTGCTATGCATGTTTTCATATTACTCTCTTTAAAAAACCCCTCTACTTCTCAAATATATAAAATACTAGCACTTCTGTCAAGATGATTCCCCCTCAGGTATGAAGAAGTAAAAACTTTCTAATTTTTTTTTAAATTTTAGGAGCTTGGGTGCTACTGTGAAGACAATTTGCAGAAGTAGGACCATAGTTCACAAAGGTGAAAATAAAACCATACATCAAGACAGAGCCACATCAGATTTCTCCTACAAGAATATGTATTAAAGTCTCAAAAAAAAAACCCAAAAAACTTGAATTATCAAGATGAAATTTTTTCTGTGTGTCTTAAATATCATCTTGGTGCAAGCTGTATGTGCTTGGGGGGGTTGTGCTTTTTGGCAGCAGCAGAGGAAAGAGAGGGAGATGAGGGAGCAGGTGCTGTTCCTTCTCAACCCCCAACATTTGGATGGGCTCCTAGTGGACAAGGAACTGTCATGGGCTGCTGTGTCAGACCTTTGCACATGCTGAAGAGGCAGGAACACCACTGATTGAACAGATACACCCAAAGGGTTTGAGTGGAAGTTATTCCATTGAACTGCCAGTGACCACCAGAGTTTCCAGCCCCTATTCAAGAACTTTCCTGAAGGAACTTTTATGCATGTCCCAGTTTGAGAACTTTCCATGTAGAGGTACTATGGCAGGCACAGTGAGGCCACTCCTTGTATGCTTACACGGTATGAAGATCCTCTATAAATAATCTGTGCCAAGAGCACATGTGTGTGCCCTCTGCCCCACAGACTGCATTTTCTGAGAATATCTATGTTGGATTTCACTGTTGTGGTGATTATTTTTATGTTATAGTCCTCTTTTTTTTCTGCTACTTTTCTTTTTCAGCCTTATTCTCTCTCCTTATTCTACTTCACCTTTTTTTACCTTAGCACTTTTAGGTCAATTTGGTTGTATCCAAGTTCTTGTTGTAAACTCTTTGTAACT
The DNA here is from genome assembly GCA_013389865.1 of Piaya cayana. Taxonomy (NCBI): domain Eukaryota; kingdom Metazoa; phylum Chordata; class Aves; order Cuculiformes; family Coccyzidae; genus Piaya; species Piaya cayana. The sequence goes on along the minus strand of WAAB01013682.1, from coordinate 36,341 downwards.
TTGACTATGTTCAAAGATCAAATTGGAATTTGAGTTGTTGTTTTAACTGAGCTCAAAGTAAAGAGCTGTAGTTTTGACTTTGTCCAAATTACAGACTGGAATTTTGAGTATTCCCCTGGAGTGATTTGTTGTCACACCAGAACCTTGGGCAAACATACAAAAGAAATATACCTGCCCCTAAACTCCTGCAGAGCAAGTCATTTGAGGCCAGGGCATAACATCAGCAAATGTCAACAAATTCCATTCAGAAAAGGTTGTTCAGAAGCTATTACACAGACAGTATTTTATCTCTCAAAATACGACAATATTAGCATTTCTCAGTTGCTGTTTCTGAATAATTCCTTCTTTCTTCTTACTTTTCTGTCCAAGAACATTTTGATCAATTTTCATAATGAAGATTTAAGAGAATACTTACCAATGTTTATATTACAAAAATAGAGGCTATAACTGTATTTTGTCATAATAGAGCATTTTTTGAGGCTACAAGGTTACAAATGATCATGAATTCCAGTGGTTATCTAAACCACAGAGAAATATGCAACAGGTTTACCTCATTGCAATAGACATTTTGGACAAAATTCAACCTGACATATGATCCCAGCAATTTCCAGCTGGTGTATAGTCCATTGCACAGTCTACAGCAGCCCCTGCAGGGATAACCCTGGGCAGTAAATCAAAGAGCTGTTTCTGGCTTTATAGCAGACACTTAGCTGGCTGAAGTTCAATGCATCAAAAGCTGTATGAATATGACTCAAAACATTCAGCAGTAATGAGGAAGAAAAAGTCATTGCATCAAAGGGATAAAAATATTTATGTTATCTAGCTCAGAAATTAATCTATACTTCACAATCAGATAGATTCTTGAGGGTAGCAATGAAGTCGTATTAAGTCGTATTAAGGGTAGCAATGAAGTCGTACAGTGGCTTATTGACATAAGCACATACCTCATCCTTTGCTACAACTTTCTCCTTTGCATCTTAGCAAATTGAATGAATGAGGACAGAGACGTAGGGAGAAAATCTTAACTGTAACAATTGGATAAAGACTGACTACCCATCCATACTGATTTCTGTATTATTCATGCACTTAATGGGTGGCAATAGTGAAGGATTTTTACTGCTAAAGGTTATCTACATGATACAGAAGACTTAATTCCTTCCTTCAGTTTTGTGAGCAGTCTTCTCTAGACAAAATGAAGAAGTATATTCCCAAATTTGAAAATGCAATGGTTATACTGATATAGTTCTCTTTTGATTTGAAGGAAAATGTTTCTCTTCGTGAGTATAGAAAGCTGGAGTTGTCAGGGATTTCTAACTGATCCTTGTATCATTGTATGATGACAACTCATCTCTCAAACTTCAGTTTCATCAAAAAAATAAAACCGAGGCCTTTTCACCTAAGAGAATTCCATCTTTATAGATTTCAAAAAATGTAAATATCAAACAGCAGAAAATAAGTTCTCAATTAAAAACTGTGTGTCGCACAAGTATGAGCATTTATTCCTGGCCCAGCGACATTATTGTATGTTTTCCTTACTGCAATTATTAACTTTGGAATACAAGATATCTATTCATCAATGGACTCTTTTTTTTTCTATGAAAGATAGGAAAACATCATTAAAGCCTAAGAAAACTATATTTCTTAAAAATAAAATTTGGAAAATAAATATTTATCAGTCTTCATAGCTGACAAACTTCATGATAAGACAAACCTGAACTCATTGTTGATCAGTATCTATTACATCTATTACTATCACATGAATCTAATAGCATTAATATAAGGTGTTGTCTGGATGCTTAAGACAAAATTAAACTTTATATTACATGAAGGAATATTTACTGTCAGATTTATGGCTGTAGAATATTGTAAATAGCCAGGTATACATGATGTTCTACACTAAAAATATTCCACTTGAAGGTAAAGTAAGAATGAAATAAAAATATCAACATTACTTAAGAGCTCCTATTTCTCTATGGTAACTCATGTTTTTGTTAGGCAACTCAGAATTCAGTACTGGAAAGGGAACAAATTTCTTCTTGGTTTTGGGAAGGTTGGAATAGCAAAACAAAAAACTAAAGATGCTCTACTTGAAAGATTCTCCAAAAGAAAGTGGGTTGCTGATAGTTATTTTAGTTATTTTTCACTTATTTTAGTTATTTTTTAAGCCACATAGGCAATATCCCTCTAAATATTTTTTGTAAATTAATTATTTGCTTTTCTTTTCAGCTGCAAATAGATTGATCTAAAGGTGTTATAAAGATATAAAGAAAGAACTATTTAGATTTTGTTTACTGTTAGTAATAGCAGTTCCCAGGCCAAATTCAGTATTTACAGTTCTGTCCAGTATCTCCATGAAATACACAATCCATCTCTGTCACCTTGTCACTCTGCCTCCCAACTTTTGCTCATCTCTGTACAAGCAAGAAATATTTTTGATTGACTCAAAAATACAAATCAAATGCTGCCTTATCGTATGAAATGTATTGATTAGCAAGTGTTCTCTAAAGTACGTAATTTATGATTTTATCCCACTATGTGGCTGATGAACCCATCACTTTAAACCTAAAGAAGGAAACCAGAAAAACTAAGGATCATCCCTGCTCTGGCTTCACAAACAGCTGAATAAGACAGAAATATGCAAGAAACAGACTTAGTTACATTCCTATGAGTAGGCGTTAATATCAAATACTTCAAGAACATCTTTTCCCCTTCAATCCAAGTAAATGTATACATAAACTGACTTATTTAAAAAGGCTTATGAACATTTTTTAGTTGTGGTGTGTAGTTGCTATTTTTTAGGTAAACCCTTATTTAACTTAATTGTACACCATACCTCTACAACATTCATTTCACGATTGGCTGTTATTGATATTGTCATGGTAATGCTTTTCTAGAAGAGTGAATTTGTGAAATTTGTAGCTGCATGAAGTATCCACAAGCAATCTGGCACTAAATCTCCCTCTCTGCAGGAAAAAAATGTACTCTTCTTTTGTTATCAACCATTTCTAACTCCTTGTTCTACCAGAGCACAGCTTGTTTTCTTCTAAACTGTGATCTTGTTTTTGCTCCTGGTGTGAGAGTGAACCCACATGCAGCGCACAGTGAGTCTCAGGCCCAGTACCTTGGACTAGTTGAGAATAAGCATCTGACATGCACATGGGATGAGAGGTTGCTTGAAGTGCAAGCTGGAGGGCACTGTGGCAAGGTATGACTTGCATCAATTGTGCTTGGGCTACTTTGCATATACCTCTACACTGAGGTTGGAGAAGCAAAGTTTTTCTCCATAGGATTACTCAAACTGTTTTCACTCCTGGAAAACTGTAAGTTTATGAAATGCATTTAATAAAACTCTACAGTACTCTTAAGTCATTAGAGTTGTACTCTCAGTTTCAGTGTAGCTAGGTTTAGGAGATGAAAGTCCAGTATATCTAGCATTTTCTTAGCACTAGAATATATACTGCTTTCTTGACTAACTGCCCAAATGCTACTGAACTCAAACGCATCTTGATTGCTGACCAGGAAATGCATCATAACAAAAAATGAAATTGGAACTGTACTAAAAGAGACACAATTCTTTTTCCCAAATAGTTAGCTGAGACAAGATTGGAATACATTTCTTTGTATAGACAAGTGATACAGACTTTTCTTTCTTCAAAATAATTAGCATAAGAGAAACTGTGTAGCTTAGTAATTAAAACTACTCTTGATATTTAACTGGTATTTATGTCATATAGAAAGAACATAGTCAATAAAGTCTTTATTCTGACCTAATAATTCTAGATGAAAAATGAGGTCAGTATATCTAAATTTTGCCCCTTTTTATTAATAATAAATGACATAATAATATATTAATAATAAATCACATAATAATACATTAATAATAAATCACATAATAAAAATAATACTGATAATTCTTCTGATTAGTTCCAATGTGCTTATTGACATAAAAATATTTGTCAGGAGGTGTTACTGAAGTATTATGAAAGTCAGCTAATTTTATAACATTGATATTTTACTCCTTATTTGAAATATACTAGTTAATACATACAAAATTAAAACTGTATGAGAAAGAAACAATGACTACTTGGATAGGAAATTATTGTTATATTTCAATTTAACAGATTAGAAGCTTTTGTATAAAATTTTTTTTTTCCTGAGGTTCTTATGTCAGTGAATTGTGTATCTGCAGAAAGGAATAGATTTTCTTCTTCTCCATCCAACATGCATATTTAAGTGTTTCTATTAATGTCAACAGGTCTTGAAAACCGATTGCTTTGTGTTGTATTTTTTTGCATTGCCTTTGGAGCCTGCATATACTCCCTGAAAGTAGCTTCACTGTGGGTGTACATAACAGAGTGCATTTCTAACAAGTCATGTTCCCACTGGATAAGATGATATTTTTCTGTATTTGAGGACTATTTGTAACCCTTAAGAACATTCTTAGAATTTTGATTGTGTAGTTTGTTTTCTGACAGTTAAACTAAGTCTAGCTATCTTTTCCAAAAAGTTCATGTAATCCCTTTTCTCTAAGTCTAGTATTTAGATATGGAGTGAAATTTCTTTTTAAATCCCATTGCTGGTTTTGGACAGTTTCAAATTGCTTGTCCAGAGAAACCACTCTTATTCTTAAGTTATATTGCTGTCAAGTTGCATTTTATAAGGTGATCCTGCCTCTCCATGATCATCTTCAAAATACTTAGTTTATTTCATGAAAAAAATACTCACATCTGTATTCCAGAGGTAACCATTTGTTTTCAACAAAAGTTTCAGTCATTGTAAACTCTATATAAGAGTATTGAAGGAATCTAGTTGCTTAAAACCTAACACTATCATCAGAAGTATTAATTATTATGTACTACACTTAAGACAGTGGCAGATTATACCTTGTACTTCTGTTTCCATCCTTTTTAAAAATAAGTAACTTGTTTACTAGTGTGTTTCAGAAATAAACAACATTTACACACAAAGAGAATTAGTGTTATATAATTATCTAAATGAAAAAATGTAGGCAAATCTTTTCTGATTTATACATTATAATTCTGGACTTTATTTGAATATACATTGGAAAACTGATCCAAGTGCTTGCTAGAATAATCAGGGTTGATGCAAAATGCTTCCTTCCTGATTATATAAACATGAGTCTTAAATAATTCTTCAAATAAAGGCAAACTTCCAGATACTTTATGTTGAAGTTGTTCCACCGCATGAAAGTTTCTTTTATTTCACTGTAAATTTTCATGATGTTATTTATATTCAGGATGATTCAGGATGTGTGTATGAAGTCTATATACTGCAACATTCTTCAAAGTCTGTATCTATGATAACAGGTGTAAAAATACCCATAGAAAAGTTCTGAATTGCTGTGTCTTCTCTATTCTTGCAAATAAATGTTTTATATCCAATGCTGACATCTAACATACTTGGAGGTACAAAAAATATAGCAGGTACATCTGCTGCCATTCAAAGGGACTTTGACAGGTTGGAAAGATGAGTAGACAGGCACTTCAGGAAGTTCAAAAAGGGAACTGAAAATTCCTGCCTCTGAGGAACAATAAAGTTATATATCAATACACACTCGTGGTTAACCAGCCGAAAAGTGTCTTATCAGAAAAGGATCTGAAGATCCAGCATCCTAACTACATGTGACTGTATATTGCTAGCAGGTCCAAGGTGAGACAACTCAGGAGTGCTACACCTGGTTCTGGGCTGTCCAGTACAAGAGATGTGGACATACAGAAATGAGTCCAGCAAATATCTGCAAAGATGATTAAAGGTTTGGAGCCTCTGTCTTATGAGGAGAAGCCGAGACAGCTGGAAGAGGCTGGAGAAGAGAAGGCTCAGGGGGATCACATCAATATCTATGAATATCTGGCAAGAGGATTAAAGAAGATGGAAGCTGCTCTCAGGGTTATCTGGTAAAGAGACAAGAGGCAAGGGGCACAAACTGTAACAGAGAAAATTCCTTTAAACATTAAAGAATTCTTTTTTTGTGGTCAGATAGTAACGTAACAGTGTGTGTTGGGTTTACATGACAAGGGATCTTGGTAGTAGGGAAGATACATGGGGCGGTTTCTACTTGAGGTTGCTGAGGATTGGTAGAAGCAGGGTCTGACTGGCTCTGCAGGGGGCCTCTCTCTGGTCAAGACCAAGCAATGGTGATAATGGCTCTGTGACACCATATTTAAGAAGGAGTAGCCACAGCAGAGAGAGGGAGAAGGTGAGGGGATGAAGGGAGGTGCTGGCCTCCCCTGCTACCTGTAACTGGGCTGCAAGAGCTTGCTGAAATAGTCTTGCTGGTCCAGCCTGATCTAGCAGTGGCAGAAAGTAAGATGTGGATGAAACTGCACTGCAGACACCAACTGCAAGAGAAACAAGTATGTAGAGAACACCAAGGTCAATAAAGAAGGAAGCAGAAGGGATACTACAGATGCCTAAGAAGAGATTCCCTTACAGCCATCAAGGAGACTATAGAAATCATGCAGGTTGTTCCTCTACAGCCCATGAGGAGACTTGATGGATACCCACTTGAAGTCCATGGAGGATCCCATTCTGTACCAGATGGAGGTGCCTGAGGAAAGCCATGATGCCATGGAAACATGCATTAGAGCAGATAATAGAGGACTGCAGCCCACACAAAGGACTCACGCTGGAGAAGTTCATGGGAAACTGTCTTTCTCGAGAGGGATCCCATGCTGGCACAGGAGAAGGGATAAGGAGTTCTTCCCCTGGGAAGGAAGGAATATCAGACACAACGAGTGATAAACTGACTTAAATGCCCATTCCTCACCTTCCTGTTTTGCTAGAGAGGAAGAAGGTAGAGGATATTCTGAGTAAAAGTTAAGCCTGAGAGGAAAGGAGGGATGAGGAAAAAATATTCTTTCAGAGATTTGGTTTTGTTTCTCAGTATTTTGCTCTAATTCTATTGATAATAAATTACATTAGTCATAAATTAGATTTATTTTTTTCCACAAGTTGAGTCTGTTTTGCTCATGACGGCAACTGGTGCACAAACCCTACCTGTCCTTATGTCAGTCCATGACTTTTACCTTTGTTCTTTGGAATTTTCCTCCCTGGTGGAACTCAGAAGGAGGAGGAGTGAGTGAGTGAGTGAGTGACAAGGTGTTTCTTTGAGGCCTGTTGGGGCTATCAGCTGCACAGCTTTGTCCCTTGCTGGGGGACTCAAAACCACAACACAATGAAATGCATTACCCAGAGAGACTGTGCGGTGTTTCCATTCTTGGAGGTATTTGAGACTCAGCTTGTCATACCCCTGAGTGACCAGCTCTAGCTGACCTTACCCTGAGCAGGATGATTGCAATATGGGATATTCAGAAGAAGTTTCCAGCTGCAGCTCTTCTGTGATTTTGTGATTTTATGAACTGTCTAACTATTTTGGGGTGGTGGCTTAAGGATTAAGTAGAGATTTCTTGATTTCCCATATTTATTTCCTTGTCCCTGAACATTTTTTAATGCGATTTTATTTTTTCCTAGTATTTATAATTTTCTTTAACAATTTCACCATCACAAAATGATTCTGTTTTAGAAGTCTGATACCATAAATAATTTTTGTTTAAATCACATAGCATCTCTGTAGGCTTAGCAATTGATTGAGTGAGTGAAAAGAAAGGTATCTCTTCTCTTATTTGGCTGAGGATTTTTTCTAAACTCAAAACTCTGTTCTTTTTAGCTTAACTGGCAAATTCTTAACTGATGTCATTAAACTTTTCTGACCCTCCTTCTCTGAGATGTAGAAATCTAGATATTAATATATTAATATTGGAACCCTCAGGTATCTGAATTTCATTCTACCTACTTTTTAAGTTGTAATCTTATTAGTAAGTTAGGAGTGTGTAATTTCACCTGAGCTAGCTCTTCACTAAGTGATATCAAACTGCTAAAATTTCATGTTTCACATTCTGATGTTCTTTTTCTTTTTTTTTGGCACCATTACTGTACTGAAGGAAGTGCATGACAAGTTTACGCTTCAGTTTTGTGTATCTAACATTTTCTTGAGGCACTAAAAGACAAAATTCACAGTAAGACATCAGTAATATGTTCAGCATCTTGTATAATGCATAACAGTAAGAGGGACTAATTAAGGTTATTCAAACATTCTTACTGCTGTTTCTCTAACTCAGCTTTTTATGTGCAATAAACTCTTTCAAAGTGTATTTCTAAGTGTTTGTGTTCTGCTCATGTGTATTTTGAAATCTTTCATTACAATAACCGTGAGACACTTTTAACATATTTCTGTATTGCTCAGACCACAGGTTTGATAAGAGTGCAAAACCAAACAAAATCAAATCTCCGTGGTAAATTAATACTCTGTGAAACCCATAAGACTGTAGCTAATGATTCTGAGAGGATTATTATAATTTAAATCACATTAACAATTAGTAATATCTACAGTTAAAAATTAATTATATAGCTTTGGGGTTGTAACACATTTGAACAGCTGTTGATATATTATTAAAATTACTCAATAACAAAATGACTAAATGTAAATTATTGTTGCTGGTAATATGAGGATTTCTTAGTGTGAAGATGGAGCATACGTAATGGGAATGAACAACTAAGGTATAAAGAGGATGCTCAAACTATTATTGCTACCATTTTCATTTCTTTTTTTAATAAATATTTTTAATTCTAAATGTTGTAGCCAGTGTATTAGAAGAAAAAAAGTTTCAAGTATGCTTTTCCTTTCTGGAAACGTCTAAGTGAAATCACTGTAGTTCAACTATTCATCTGAACTACATTTCAACATCTTTGTACATATACCAGCAACCACTAAGTTATGAGACCAATGAAAATAGATATGGCTGGCTATTGTTTCTTTAAGACTTTCGAAAATTTACCAAAGATTTAGAGAGAGACACTGTGATCATTTTTCTGCAAATATTCAGTTACTTGTATATTGAAAAAACAATGGCTGATAAATACAATATTTTGAAAGAAATCAGAGACTAGTAAGAAAAACATTCATGTCCTGTTCTACTTTCAGATAAAATGCACATTTAAATGAACTTTGCTTAAGAGAGTTTTCACTGTAAATAGCATTAACTAATCTACAAAGCCTAATAAAATTTCTTTAAAAAAATATACCCAGAGCACCAAATGCTCTAACACTTTTATTATTTAATTGTACCTTTATTTATAACTCAGTTATATACAGCTATTCAGTTTTCTATAGTTAAGCAGATTTTTCTTTACATGGTTTAGTTTTTTTGATTTTTTTTTTTTTTTACTTTTAGAAATTTCTCTCTATTTTAAATTCCAGCTTATTAAATATTTCTTGCTATGAGACTCAGTACATTTTTGATGTAATTAATGAACTTCCTTTGGAAAAGGCAATTGTAATTGGGATCTAATTTTCAAGTATTTATATTTTTAAGCAGTAGTTTGCCATAGTTGAAATAGAAAATGCGTATAAATGTACAGTTTCAGCATGGCCAAAGAATCATGGAGTCACAGAATCATAGAATCAGTAGGCTGGAAAAGACCTTTGAGTTATCAAGTCCAGTCATACCTGTCCCTTGCTAAATCATATCCCTAAACACGTAATCTACCTGTCCTTTAAATATCTCTAGAGATGGTGATTCAACCACCTCCCTGGGCATCCTGTTGCAGTGCCTGATAACCCTTTCCTTGAAGAAATTTTTCCAGATGCCTAATCTGAACCTCCCCTAGTGCAGTTTGAGGTCATTCCCTCTCATCCTCTCAACTATGACTTGGACAAAGAGACCAACACCCACCTCTTTTAAACCTCCTTTCAGGTAGTTGTAGACATTGATAAGGTCTCCCCTCAGCTTCCTTTTCTTTTGGTTAAACAACCCCAGTTCCCTCAACTGCTCTTCATAAAGACTTGTTCTACAGCCCCTTAATTCACACTGTTGTTCTTCCCTTGACACACTCCAGGACTTCAATGTCTTTCTTGCAGTGAGGGGCCCAGAACTAAACATAGTGTTCCAGGTGTAGCCTCACCAGTGCTGAGTACAGGGGCACAATCACCTCCCTGGTCCTGCCATCCACACTGTTTCTGATACAAGCCAAGAAGTTACTGACCTTCTTGGCCACCTGGGCACACTGACTGATTTGTATCAAGCCGGCTGTCAAACAACAATCCCAGATCCTTGTCTGCCAGGAAGCTTTCCAGCCAATCTTATCCAAGCTTGTGGCACTGCACAAGGTGGTTGTGTCCCACGTGCAGGCATTTGGCCTTGTTAAACCTCATCCTGTTGATGTATATGCCAGGGCTACTTTAAGAATTTTTGTAGGGTGGAGTTGTGAAGTAAGGTATTCTTCTTCCAGTTTCCCCCAACTCTAAGTTATATTACTTTATGATCACCTTTACCTACATCCAGTATTAAGAACTGAAAGTGGTATTACACATGACTTAGTGCCTCTTGTGGGAAAACTGTGGAAGAATAGGCTGGGCAGTAATAATTGCATATTTGACTCTCCTGTTAGCAACATATGGTCAATGAGCAGTGAATATAACCTGGCTTTTTACAATACAGAAGCTTGTTCCTTTGTATTCAATGAATGAATCATAACTAAATGTTATCATTAGCACAATGAAGCTATTAGGTATTTACATTTAGGCGGCTGACTTACTAGTTTTGAAATTAATTTAATAGAATAGCTAAAGATGTCTTTTGTTCTTTTTTTAGGTTTTCTTTTATTTGTCATAGTTCGATAAGAAGAGTGATCCCAAAAATTTCAGCTATCCTAGCATCATCTTTAAGAGATTGCATTGCTTAGCCTTTTCTCTTGGTAGTTTTTGACTTGTGACCATTAATCCTCTAGAGGCTTATAGAATATTATTCCTGAGGAAACTAAATAAAGATCTGCTCACAAGGATGGCTCTCAATCTTAATCTGTTAGCACTTTGCTACCTGTTTTTTTCTTTTAATTTTTTTTTACTGAAAAGCTGAACTGTAGTGTATTTGTAAAATTATCTCAATAGCAGGGCTGTCAAGAACAGAATTTTGGTGTAATGGCTCAGAAATAGACTTCTAATCTGTTTTAGGCACTGTGGGAGCTCTGTTTTGGCCCATTTTTCCTGACAATCATGTGTGGACAGGTCAAGGAACTTAGAAAGGTACTAAATTATGTTTCCATATATTCACATTCCAGGAACTACAGAACTGCAAAATTATTGAGGATGGAAGGCGCTTAGTCAAAGCCTGTGCTCAAAGCAGATCCAGGAAGAACAAGTTGCTCACAAGAGTATTCAGTCACATTTTGAATACCTCTGAGGATAAAGACTCCATAACCTGTCCAGGCATTTTGCTCCAGTTTTCAACCACACAGAGTAACAGTTTTCCTTATGTTCAGTGAAATTTGTCATATAGATACGCTTGTGTCCACTACTGCTTCTCCTATCACTGGACATTATGGAGAAGAGCATGGTTCCATCTTCCTTCCCATTAGGTATCCACACATGTTGACAAGATACTTCTAAACTTTCTGTTCCCTAGGATAACCAGTCTCAGCCCTCTTAACTTCTTCCTATGTGTCAGATGTCCTAAACTGTTAATAATCTACACGGTCCTTTGCTGGTCTCATATGTCCATGTCTTTTTTATATGCGGGAGCCAGACCTGAGCAATGTACTCCAGATGTAGCCTCATCAATGCTGAGTAAAGAGGAAGTAATACCTCCTTATCCTGCTGGCAATGTTCCTTTAAGTGCAGCCCAATTACTATCTCATCCTCAACTTTTTGTCCACCAGGACCCCTGTGTCCTAATCTGCAAAGTTACTTTCAAGCTAGTTGTCACCCAGCATGTATTGCTATCAGTGGTTATTATCTGCCAGAGAAAGGACTCTGAGGTTCCTTTTTTTTTTTAATTCAGGAAATTCTTTCCTGAGTATACCTCCTTTGCTGTGTCAGCCAGTCCTTCCTACTTTGTACTGTCTGCAGATTTGCAGAGGATGTTCTCTGTTATATCATCCATGTCACTAATGAAGATGTTATGTGGTGTTTTCTCTAGTTTTGATATCTGTCAAAAAAACTGTCTCTAGTTTTGAGAGAGACAACAATAACGGCTCTCCAAGCCAGACATTTCATTATAGAATGCTATCAAAAGACTACTTTGAATCATCCTCTTGTTTTTCACCTTCTTGCCTCCTGATTTCACTTCCTTGTCCCTCTTGAAGAAAGAAGCAGCATTTTACTTGTTTCAGTCCTCAGGAATCTTCCCCAGTCACTATAAACTTTTAAAGATAATAAAGAGAGGATTCATAGATATCAGCCTGCTCCCTTAGCATCTATGGTTGCATTGCACCACGTCCCATGGTTTTGCAAATATCTAGTTTGTTTAAATGTTCCCAAACCTTTTCCTCCACTAACAGTGAGTCTTCCTTTCTTCAGATTTTATCTCTGGTCCTAGAGGTCTAGAATTCCTGAAAGCCAGTCCTGCTAGTAAAGACTGAGATGAGGAAGGCTTTGAACACTTCAGCCTTCCCTGTGTTATGACTCATTTTGGTGGTTCATGGTAAACACTGAGTAATACTGCAAGGGTAATTAATGTTACCAATCTTGCTCTACACTGCTCTACTTGGATTTTAACCCCTTTCTCTAACAATGTCACAAGAATAAAAATAAACTATGCAGATTTTCAGAGTATGGTAAACTCTGAGCAATCCCACAAGGACAATTAATATTGTCCAGTTTCCTTTTCATTGTTTCACTTGGACTCTTATTGGCAACCTCATAAAGACAATATTGTCTAGCTTCTTGTCTAGAAACTCTCTTTAAGTCCCTCTTAAGAGTTAGAAAACTTCCTGAGACTTGTATATGAAAAAAAAAAAATTATTAAAAATAATTTACTATAACAATTTGTGACTAAATAAAGTTTTGATGATGACTGTAGATAAGATACCATTTGTGAAAATACGTCAAACAGCCTTACATACGACCCAACATTCAAACACATAAAAGAAGACAAGCAATGATATACATGTAGCAATAATATCTAGATATAAATAAAAAGAACATGTAGGTAGAAAATATATAGTTAATATTAAAGTACAGTAAAATAGTGATAACTAGCATGAGATGATTAGAAGTTAGAACATATATACACACCATTGCCATCCTGACTGGGAGGGAAAATGGAAATCAATTCATCAGTTGACCCCAAAAATGTATTGATGGTATTTTTTTTTCCACAAAGACCCCCCACTATATTGGATTTTTATAATAATTTGTGGAATTTTAGGTGGAACATAAGTGACTGAAGTCATTACGTCAAACCCTGCTGATTGGTGGAGTGGTGGAGAAAAAGTTCTTACTTCATATAACAAAACCCAACAGTGCATGCCCAGTAGGAGTGGTTATAGAAGTGGTTTGCCTCAGAAGCAGGGATATGAGTAGCCTTAGGTGTGGAAGTGTGGTTTAGTATTGTAATGATATTACAACTGTGTTGTAATGAGTACAGGTCAACTGGGGGTAGGATTCTCTGAGCAGCAGCTGCAAGTTATCTTCCTGGAAAATAATTTGGCAGTAGTACCATGCTTCATGCTGACAGCCGAGCCTGGCTACATCTGTCTCCAAAAATCCCATTTCCACTTCATGGGGCAAGATGTCCTGTCTGCATTCCTTTCCAATGAAAAGTGTGTTGCATCCATATGTGTGCACCTCCACTGACTTTGCTTTTAAAGAAAAATTGCCTTGTATTCAGTTTATTGTGAGGGAGTATTCAGAAGACTTTAGGGTTCTCATTCCTCCCCATATTTAGTTTTATTCCCACACTTAACNTAATGTTACCAATCTTGCTCTACACTGCTCTACTTGGATTTTAACCCCTTTCTCTAACAATGTCACAAGAATAAAAATAAACTATGCAGATTTTCAGAGTATGGTAAACTCTGAGCAATCCCACAAGGACAATTAATATTGTCCAGTTTCCTTTTCATTGTTTCACTTGGACTCTTATTGGCAACCTCATAAAGACAATATTGTCTAGCTTCTTGTCTAGAAACTCTCTTTAAGTCCCTCTTAAGAGTTAGAAAACTTCCTGAGACTTGTATATGAAAAAAAAATTTTATTAAAAATAATTTACTATAACAATTTGTGACTAAATAAAGTTTTGATGATGACTGTAGATAAGATACCATTTGTGAAAATACGTCAAACAGCCTTACATACGACCCAACATTCAAACACATAAAAGAAGACAAGCAATGATATACATGTAGCAATAATATCTAGATATAAATAAAAAGAACATGTAGGTAGAAAATATATAGTTAATATTAAAGTACAGTAAAATAGTGATAACTAGCATGAGATGATTAGAAGTTAGAACATATATACACACCATTGCCATCCTGACTGGGAGGGAAAATGGAAATCAATTCATCAGTTGACCCCAAAAATGTATTGATGGTATTTTTTTTTCCACAAAGACCCCCCACTATATTGGATTTTTATAATAATTTGTGGAATTTTAGGTGGAACATAAGTGACTGAAGTCATTACGTCAAACCCTGCTGATTGGTGGAGTGGTGGAGAAAAAGTTCTTACTTCATATAACAAAACCCAACAGTGCATGCCCAGTAGGAGTGGTTATAGAAGTGGTTTGCCTCAGAAGCAGGGATATGAGTAGCCTTAGGTGTGGAAGTGTGGTTTAGTATTGTAATGATATTACAACTGTGTTGTAATGAGTACAGGTCAACTGGGGGTAGGATTCTCTGAGCAGCAGCTGCAAGTTATCTTCCTGGAAAATAATTTGGCAGTAGTACCATGCTTCATGCTGACAGCCGAGCCTGGCTACATCTGTCTCCAAAAATCCCATTTCCACTTCATGGGGCAAGATGTCCTGTCTGCATTCCTTTCCAATGAAAAGTGTGTTGCATCCATATGTGTGCACCTCCACTGACTTTGCTTTTAAAGAAAAATTGCCTTGTATTCAGTTTATTGTGAGGGAGTATTCAGAAGACTTTAGGGTTCTCATTCCTCCCCATATTTAGTTTTATTCCCACACTTAACTTTATTCTCACATTCATATTCATAATTGTTCTCATGAAGTGAACAGGCTTTAAAGCTGTTGTAACACCATAGAAAGCCTCACGGAAAAAAATAATTTCTTATGAATGATTCAGACGTTACTGAATCAGAGGACAAAACTCATGGAAATGCCATCAAGGAATACTTATGCAAGGTTTAGTTCCAAGTACACCCATATTTTTCAGAAACTGCAAGGAGAAGGTTCTCAAATTTAACATCGGCGCAGAAGTTTTTAATTGCTTCTGAGGAATGCTACCTATATTTCTGCTTCATGATCAGCTGCTTTAGTATTTGTGAGTGACGCTAAATCTGTCACTTTGTGAGTGCTTCTGTATTCTACTACAGGTGCACTATGTCATACTTCTGCAGAGTACACTAGTAACCAGGGTACATTTACTCAATAGTTCTTTCATCCTGCTTGATTTCAGTAGCTTCACATGGGCATCCCACCAGAGCTTTTATTTTACTCACGTGCTCCTGAGCCTTGCTGTTACTGTGGCAGGTGCAACTCATAAGTCCATTACTCTTGAGGGATGACGACATAAAAAAACATGATAATCTAATTATAGATTTGCAGAGAGGAAATAATGCTAATATTTCTCTGATGTTATCTTTCCAGTCATGGTCAAACAAGAAAACTGATCATTCAGTACGAGGTGGAGGCAACCTGATAAGTGATGCTGTTGCTGTGAACAGTTTTGTGAAAGCACCAAAAGAAAACAAAACTTTTTCAATGAAGGAGACTTTTTCTGTGAGCTTATGTTTAATTATTTATTTTAACAGCAGAAATCTCAATAATATAATGAGTTGTCTAAGGATATTCAGCTATAGAGCACTAAATGTGCATAATATTTTTGTACAGCTTTTCATACTTATTCTATTGTTAATTCATTTTATATGTATATTTCATTCCACATGTATAATTCATTGCACGGTGTTAATTAGAATTAATTATTGATTTATGGGAAAAAAACATCCATTAAATTGCTTAGAAATGAAATGTGAATTATTCTGAAGATTTTATGTCTGTAGATGAAACAGGTACCTGAGTAACTACTGTAAATTTATACTGAAATGTAATTTTCTTAATTGAATTTATTCTATTCATAATTGAAAAGTAATTTTCCATCTAAAACTAATAAATACCAAAAATAATAAAATAGTTCCATCACATATTTATTAAAAATTTCTAAATGCAGTTTTTAAGTAGTTATGATGGTTGAAACTTAATTTAAAAAAATAATGATCAATTGAGGTGTTTTAGAGCTGGATAAGTGTATTCACATATTTGTCAATTTTTTTTAATTATTTTATTCACTTTTTAAAAAAATCAAATATCTTCCATAAGTTGTGTCCCCTAGATAATACACGATCAAGAAATAAGAATAAAAAGAGCCTAAAACTCCATAAAACTTTTTGGCAATCATATAAACAGTGAACAGAATGATACTGACAGTTTTTATTCTACAATCTTCCCAAGCACTCCACAAATAATGGTTTTGAAATAAAATATCTTCTGAACAGAAGTACTAAAACACAGTTCCAATAAACTAAATGTACCAAAGAAACGAACTTCATATATGTCTAATTGACTGTATATCCATTTTCAGAGCACAATCAGTTTCTTGTTTAGAGAGAGATAAAGATCACTTCTTCTATTTCCTTTATCATTAAATTTTAAATATATAAAATACACAAACACCTCCACAATAATTCCCTGCATCTTTTATTTAACTTCTGAATGATAAACCGAATATAGAAACATATGTAATCAGAATAATATCAGTTATATAGCATATGTATGGTAAGACATTTGATGATTTCTTCTATGGTCAGCCATCTGCAGAAACAAGGCAGTATAAAGAATTCAGACCTTCTGGCTATTGCCTTTGTACTAACACGGAAAATTAAAGGAGTTTATAATCATCAGAAGGAAGTACAAAACTTTCTTCAAAAGGAGGTAAAATAAACCAGTAATGGTTAAGATTGAGTTTGATAAAATGGTGTGTTGCAGTTCCATTTAATCATTCACCTACAGCAAGGCCTACATTGAGTGCAATCTCAATGACCAAGATATCTTACATTATTAAAAGTACCCTCTTGTCTCAAAGTTAGTAACAGACAAAAAAACCCCTCTATTTCTTATTATTAAGTATGTATGTGTATATATATATATATACACACAAATAAGATTATTGATTCATTTTCATACAACCAGCTACTTAGTATTATATAGCCATATCAGCTACCTGCTCATTTCATAGTAGAGTGTGGAAACTGCTAAGAGGGAAATACCGGAGGAAATTCAAACATGATGAAATGAAGCACATAAAATTCTAAGAAGTCCTATGAATCAACATTAGACATCTAGGGTGGGCAACTCAGATGATCCTGGAATAAATTTATCAAATATAGGGACTGAATTCAGTAATATATGAGAAGATATTCAATGCCATTTTAAACAATTCTGACTGTCCTGCTTACCTTTTAATTGTCACTCATGCTGACTGATGATTTATCTGTCCTTTCAGCCTTGTGTAATCTCTGTACGTCTTTGATATTCTAAGACATTTCATATAGCAGTAGAATATTAAAAACTTACTTGCATGTAAACATCTGTGTTTTAGCCAGTTCAGTTCTGAACAGGATCACACCCTTAAAATTTTGGGAGTAGACAATGTACAGGGAAAAAGGAGTATCATAAGGGCTTATACAAAAATTTCTGGTTATGGTGGGCAAAGGAGGGGTACTTAAGGGTAAATGAGGGGTACCTAAAGACAACCACAGCTCCAACTTTCCTCTAGAGCTACCCCTAATATGTCAAGGGTCAAGGCAGATCTTCATTTGTTGACACCTGTTAGTAAAAGGATCAAGCTGAATTTTTAAGGCTTTAACAATCTGAAAAAAAAGAACAATATAAATAAATAATTTCACTATCCAATTTTTAAAAAGAACTCAAAGTTCAGTCACTTGTAGCTCTGAAAGGCATTCCTATAAATTACGTTCCCCAGAAAATCTGGAAGCACTGAGATTTAAGAAAATACTTCATAAAACTGGAAAATGTGGAATAAGACAAACAGATTTTGAGAAAATTTTCATGTATTAAACATGTAGAGAAGATAGGATGCTTTCCTGGACTGGATTGCAGGATCTTATATGTAAAGCACAAATTACACAAAACTTGTTTAATTTCTTGAGATGAATGCTACTAATTGTTTATTACAAATAAAACTATATTGCTCTTCATTTAAGTGAGACAACCCTCACCTACAAATTTTCATGTGGTTGTAATGAGTTAGTATAGAATTTTTGTCTATATACTTCCCTGATTAGGTACACAATTTTCACTTTCAATGAATACCACACAAGGATATCAGAGTAATTTGATGCTTGTTTTCTGCAACCATATCAAATACTCTCAGAAAAAGAGTATTGAAAAAATCAGAAAGTATTAAAAAGCATTAAATGCCTACTGTTATAGTATTATAAAGCCTTCAGGACAGTACTAAACTAATCTAACTTTCAACATGTGCAAGGAAGTTAAAAGAAATATGTAAATGGATTTTTCCCTCTTTGATAATAACTGGAACATAAGGGTGGGATTCATTTGCCTAAACCTAGGCATCTTATATTATCTGTTGTAATATAAGAACCTCCTATGTGACCGCTGTTCAAATACATGTGTATGAAAATAACAATACATAACAAATAACAATACATCATGGCAGTGTCACAGAGTAAGTTGTCTCACTAAACTCTGTAGATGTGAAAATGATAACAGTCAGCATACAGGAATTTTGTCACATAATTTACAATGGAAGTCAACATATCTTTTAATCTTGTCTTTCTGTCCTTCATTCTTTGCCTTAAGTGCCTCATAGTAATAAACGAGATAAATGCAGGAGGCTGAAAATTATGGCAAAGAGGTATAAACTTCTAGATTTACAGGTAGAGCTCCAGGAGAAAAAAAACATTGAAATATCAAGCAGCATGAGATATCCAGCTTTAGGTAACAGAATAATATTTTTAATTGAATTCTTGAATAAGACTCTGACTCCAAAAGAAAAGTTTTAATTCAAATCCCTTAAGCCATGTTTAACTCCAGTATAGATAATACTTAAAAGTGTACTCTTCAGTTAGCAGAACTACTAAAAATGGGATGCACTTGCCTAGCATATCAAAATGAGCATGTAAATTGTTATCTGTACTTAAAAAACTGAATTTCAGACATTTCAACATTTTTTCAAGTCTGACTGTTTATTTAATACTTTAATCATTAAGAAGCTAAAAGTTCAATTCACTTGCCTCAAAAAAGATACCAGAAATGTTCTAGTGCTATCATTCTTTCTAGCCTCCTGTTTGTACTGTTTCAAGTTGTGAACACTGTATAGGTGCAGAGTGATGCTTCTACTTCCTTGTGATTTCTCAGCTATAAATAAGTTAGTATACAAAACTACTGGACCCAAAGGCATTAAACAAAAGAAAACTTTATAGCCTATGATTCTGACTATCTCCTGAAAGCAGGAGAAGTCCTTGATCTTATTCATTCCTTCTGTAACTTGTCAGTGTTTTTTAAGTTTAAACACCTCCCACCTAAGCACTTTTTAAACCAGAGATTGAATTTCTTTGCATTCCTATCTTCACAGTCAAGGGGATTATATTGCCTTCAGCATCATGCAGTTCATATTTTGACTGATTAGTAGTCTTATTTGAATACAGAAGACTAAAACAATGCCATTCCTAATTAGTTTATTTTCTTCCCAGCACCATTTCTGCATTTATATTAAGCAGTCAGAAAATAACTCAATATAATATCTCAAACCAAGAGTTTTCTCATTTTTACTCTTTGTATTCTCTCCCTTACCCCACTGTGGGAAAGGCAATGAGCAACCATCTGTGTGGGTACTTATCTGCTGACCAGTGTGAACCCACAACATAAGCCTTTTCTATTGTTTTCTCCTCAGATTAAGAACTCCAGATAAGACCCAAGAGAATTTATCTAGGAGTGTGCACTGGGGAAGGAAAGGAGGGAGGGGAGATCAACAACAACCCTGTCATAGACTAGTATTGTTGCTTCTACTCATGTTCCTACTGAAAAATCCTCCTATAGCTGAAAGAAGAACTGGATTTCAGAAATAACCCTAATGACAGCCTTTCCTTAGTATCACAACTTGTAGAATGTGACTCCTAAAGACCTTGAGTACTCCTAGAGACTTTAAAAAAAAAATTCTAAATGTCCCATGCAGGAACCTGAAACTTAATTACACTACTTTAATTCCTACGGCTTCTCTACTATATTTACTTATTTACTTTGTTATTTAATTTCCTTCGTTCCTGCTGAGGCTGCTAGCATGTAACAGCTGGTGACATTTGTGTCTGAATCCATATCCTTGTAGTTTAGAGTCGTAGTCCTAATGATTCATTAGTCAGTCATACATATCTAATACAAGTACAGGATCCAAAGTCTAGACTAAAGCATCATACTCTCTCCATTTGTAAACTGTTCATATTCTAGGAAGCAGAAAGCAAAGAAATTCATACTGTATTAAGACACTGTTCACTTAAACACCTTGTAATCCTATTTCATTATTCCTCATTATTTTTTATCAGACTAAAAGAAAGGGATCGTGATATGAATCTCTAATTATATAAAACACTTAAATTCTCTAATTCCCATCTTTATTTTTTGTTTGCTTCTCCACTGCTCTCAATCAAACAGGACCCAAGGAAGAATTACCTTACAACCATTTTGCTATTTACTATGTTTACAGTGTATATAAATCAGCTTTTAATGAACAATTCATAATCCCTAAGATGAAAGAAAATTATCTAGATATTTACTTGATGTAAAACTGTTTTTTAAATTGAAAAATCATAACGTACAAGAAGCTCAGTAGATTTTTTTGTCACATTATTTTTCTATAATGAACTTGTATATCACTGAATTATCAGCATAACAAGAAGTTTCTTTCTATCTAGTATTCTTAGAACTCTGACAAATAATAATACATAGACACAAAAATTATATTGTTTGGACATGCCATACACAGAAGCTGAGCACATGAGACAGCATCATTTTGATCATGTGTATAAGAATAATATTAACGTTCTTCTTCCCATAAAAAAAAAGAAGGTGAGTTGAATAATTTCTAAGAAAACTTAGATTATAAATCAGCTAACCCCCCTGGAAATGGCTTCTGAATTTTTTTTTTAAAATAAAAGTTTATACATTGATTTTCTGAATAAGACCACATTTTCTAAAGGAAATTTTAAAAAGAGAAAAGTCATCACAATTAAGTTATTAATATTAAACTTTGACTTGTAGTGAAGGTCATTTCAATAACACACCTATACTATTCTCACATCCCAAATCTCTCAGCTACATGTACCCAGGTCTGAAGAGCACTTTCAACTGATCAATAAAGCAAGAAGTTAGAGGGATTTCTAGGAAGTAAGATGTGTGACTTGCCATTCTATAGTGTTTCTGGAGAGTTCTAAAAATTCCTTTTTATCATCCTACTAAAATGGGTACCTACGTAGTAAGATTAATTTACCTAACATGCAGCCGGTGAAATTTCAGGTATTATAAGGTACCAAAGATATCTGTATAGCTCTAGCTGAAAGCCTCACAAAGATATTCAGCATTCTAAAGAGCGTATCTAAACAATCAATCATTATGAAATTAGTAAAATTTAAATGTCACTACATGTTTATGTTTGTACAGATAAGTCTCAGTCTTCATACCTATTTTAGAGTAAGTTGATGTATAAGGTATGTATGAGGTTTGGCTGAGATAGAATCAGTTTTCATCATTGCATCTGTCAGGTGATGTGTTTTGGATGTGTTACTAAAACACAGTTGATAACACAGCATTTTTTTGTTATTGCTGAACAATGTTTGCACTGAGTTAAAAGATTTTATTTTTCCCACTCTGCCCCCTCCATTGAGTAGGCTGAAGGTACACAAGAAACTAGGAGGAGACACAGCTAGGACAGCTGATCCCAACTGACCAAAAGGATATCCCATATCAAATGACATTGTGGTCAGCCATAAAAGCTGGGGAAAAGAAGGAGGAAGGGGAGACACTAAGTGTTATGACATTTGTCTTCCCATTATATGTGATGAGGCTCTGCTTTCAAGGAAGTAGTTCCTAGCCTCAGAATAAGACATTTAATCACAATTATTTTTCACAAATGGATTAAAATAACTGTTCACAATAAAACTGTATTTTCCAAAATGATCAGTTTGAGATTGGTGCACTGGATTTTCAAAAAGCTTAAGGTATCATCATTAAAAATAACAATTTGTCATATTATTATTAATTTATTCCCTGAATCTCACCTTTTATCCTTCATAAATCCAAATAAGCCATTACTGCCAGTTCCTGAAAGTAAGCATTACACTCCAGAACTATACACAATGACACAAAATAATGTGTTGTCTTGCTGTAGGGAAAGCCGGTCAGGAGACAAATTGCCACTGTTCAATCACATTAGGACAAACATTAAGAAATTTTGATAACCATGTTTGAATGTTGCTGTATAAGATTCTATTACATAGATTTTCTTTTATTAAAGTGTGTGCCTCAGCAGCTGCACTGAGCTTATGAAAATGTTGTATTTTTAACCCTTACTGAATGAAAAATGATAAAGCTGTGTGGCTTTTAGAGGAATGTGTTTTACGCTTTCAAACCAACATCCTATAGTTCCACCAAGTAGTCTTATACCAATTAAGACAAGTTGGCTTTCAGATTTTATCATTATTGTTAAAGACATATGCAAAGTCTTGACTGAATTAAAACCAGTATATAATGAAATGTATTGTTTGTAACATTTTAGAACACTTGTAAAAACATTAAAATTTTTGTAAATCAAAAATAGGAAACACTGTAAAGCAAAGGAGGATGTAAAGGATTCAATGCAAAGGCAAAAATCCTTAAAATTTAACCAAAGAATCCAGAAATCATTTGAGAAATTAAAGCTGCCCTTCATATCTCAATGGAGAATACCAAATAAGGAAAGAGCTTGAAGGAAGTTGACAAAAAGGAAGAGGAAATAGTGGAAAATATTATTTTAACCAACAAGGGGAAGGAACATATAATACTTAAATACAATAAAGTAGTACACAGTGGTATGTTTCAGGAGAGGAAGGCTTGAGAATCATACTTGTGAAATTACTAGAACACCACTAATGTGACAGAGCTATTCTGCATTCTTCCTTCTACAGATGGAAGACACATATATATGAGACCTAGTTGTTGCTGGAACTGCCAGAGAGGAATAGAGGTTCTCAAAATGGATATGTGTGGAATGTGATTGTTTCCAAAATGGTGATGCTGGAGAAAAATATGCAGTTGCTGCATACTTCTTGAATTAAATGCTTCCAACTGGTTTAAATTTTCACCTTGAGATTTCTCATGGAGTAAGAGTACATTTGTGTTTACATTCAGAATTTCAAAATGTTGAGGGATGGAAATGTTGCTCCCCAACTTAAATTGTTGAAACTATGAGATCTGTTTCCCTTTCTGAATAATTACTTCGTGAACTACTTATTTCTTTGAAAGGCTAGTTTTTTCCGTCTCTTCAGGCTAAAAGGTTACTAGTTCAACAACTGCACTGCTCTGAGTGATTCACTAACTTAAGTTTAAAGATGAATCATACAATCACAGAATGACAGAAATTTGGGTAACTTCTCAGAATCTATGGAACACCTCCCCTCCCTTCCACCTGCCACTATGTTTCTTCAAAGATAGTTGGGAGTGACCTTGCAAGTGACATCAGCCAGCTCCCTTTGCACTTAAGGGTGCATCCTGTCTGGTCTCATAGGCTTGTTTATGTCCAGTTTCTTTAAATGTTCCCTAACCTGAGCCTTCCCCACTGAGGGTAATTCTTCCTTGCTCCAGACTTTAACTCTTTTCTCAGGGGCCTGGGACTCCTGAAGGCTGCTCTTAACAGCAAAGACAGAGATGAAAAAGGCATTGAGTGCTTTGATCTTTTCCTTATCCTTTGTCACCTGGGCTCCTTCTCCACTCAGCAGTAGACCCACATTTTTTCCAGTCCTCCTTTTTCAGTACTTGTACTTGCAGATACCCTTTTTATTGCCCCTCACCAGATTCAACTCTGGAGGGATTTTGGCTTTCCTAACCCACCCATGCATGCTCAGACAATACCTCTGTATTTCTCCTGTGTCACTTATATGCATTCCATCTCTTTTATGCTTCCTTTTTATATGATCCTTGAAAATCAATAAATTCTCCTGGAACCCTCTTCCCTCTAGTACCATATCCCCTGGGATTCTTTCAAGAAGATCCCTTAACACACTCTGCTATCTACCTTCCTCTTCACTCTCACAATCCTTAATTCCACTATCTCACATTCAGTAGAGCCAAGGCTGCCTTTAACCTTCATATCACTGAACAATTTTTTCCTGTTTGTGAACAACAGGTCTAGCATAGTGTCTCCTTGTGTCACCTCCTTAGTCTTCTCAACTCTTTGTGTCAGGTTATTGCCATCAGTGCTATACCAGAAACACCCCATATTGTTTTGCTTTGTGTATTGGGTTTACAAGACGAATTTTTTTATCAGATGGGGGTGCAAGGGTGGGGGCTGCGAGGTTGACCTGTGTGAGAAGAGGTTGGAGGCTACACTGTGCCAGGTACAGCCAGATCCAGCCAGCATTGGAACAAACCCACCACAGGTCAAAGCTGAGCCAATTAGCAGAGTTGGTGACACCTCTGTATAAATATATTTAAGAAAGGTCAAAAATACCACACAGGCAGAGGAAGAGAGAAAAAAAGGTCTCTGTAATCCCAAGGAGGTCATTGCCCTGCAAGTGTTCACTGACACCTAATTCCTAATTTATAATGTTCCTTATGTGTTGTGCATTAATTAATACATAGTCATTTCAGAGAGGCACACAGTGGTGATGAGTTCACAGAAAAAAGTATGAGGGCTTCTGCCATCATGCTGCCCTCTCACCACTTTCTTATTTATGCGTATACACTTGAGGTAGCTTCCCCTTCAACTGAAAGTTTCTCTGGGCACATCAGCCCAACTCTTTGCCAATGCAGTCCACCACTTCCTCACTGCTCTATGGGCTGTCATCTGCCATCTGTATTATTCCAAATTTAAACCTGTTGCTGACCTACGGATCTCTCCACTCGTTCCTTCTCTCTCTTCTCGCCTTTCCTCCTCACTGGCAAGATAGAGGTAAAAAACACCTAGGCTGCCACATGCTCAAATTTTACTTCCATGCAGTGACTCTGCATATGCCCCAGGTGCCCCCTAGCATTATCATTTGTGCCCACACAGAAGAATAGCAGGAGGTAATGTAACAATCACTGTAGCAATACATTGGAAAGAAGAGACTCATTCCTGGGAGAACATCTTGACAGTTATAGTTTGGGTTGGTACTTGAAAAGTGCAAGTCCAGGTCTGACACAGGCAAACACTTCTAAAGTTTGTATCCATACAATAAACAATGGGCTATAAGAAACAATTTCTTGATGCAAGTTCTGACCATTCTG
Source organism: Piaya cayana (assembly GCA_013389865.1). NCBI lineage: Eukaryota > Metazoa > Chordata > Aves > Cuculiformes > Coccyzidae > Piaya > Piaya cayana. The sequence continues at coordinate 10,803 of WAAB01013682.1, read as the reverse complement.
TGGGCTTTCTAAAGCACTGACCACTCTGTGTGCATAGTGTCTACCTACTTGATGCCAGGCTGCATATTTCAGTAGAGGACTCAAGGATCTCTAGGTATATTATTGTATGTGATTGTTGTGATAGGAAATCTACTTGTTTATGTAATATTTAGATGCTAATAAGCAAGTCAGATAAAATGGCTTTAGGATGTCTTTTTACCTCTGAAGTTTCATTAGAACTCGTAGTCTAGGTTTCTATGCAACTGAATAAAGAATGTCTCCAAATTTTTAATGGATTTTTTTGAAACAGATCTGATAGCAAAACACATCAAAGAAAACATTTAATTGTTGTAATTTACTATAATTTTATTAACCTAGTTAAAGATGCAATAGTACTAAAATAAAAATAAGTTCTTATAAAAGACTAAATTAACAAGTCACTAAGTTTCAATTACCAAACCATCAAATTAATGCAGAAAGTAATAAAGTAGAACTCTGAACTTGATACTAATATGACCTATTTTATGTTAATCCTATTCAGACAGATTAAACGAAGAAAGAAGTGCTTTTGCAGGTATTTCTTTCATAGTAAACTATCTGTTATTTTAACCAACTCAGTAGATATGTGGAAGTGGTTGACACACATTTCAAATGTAAATGACAGTTCTGATTTTTAATACATCTGAAAATAATGATGGTTCACTGCATAAAATAACGACTAAAATAGAAAGTATGAGAAAACATAAAAATCATATAAAATAGAATATCAATCAAGGATAACTTTTAGGAAAATGTATGTCTAGATGGAACAGAAAATCACAAAGTAATTTTGAAGACTATTATGCAGAAGATTGAAACAGATTTAACAAAAATTTATCTGAAGAAAGACTGAAGCTTAAATACAGGCAACATTTTTAATTTAAGATTCAATTATGTTGGGACAAAAAGTTGAATCTCAGTAAGTTAACTATAACTCTCCAGGATTTTTTGCCTGCCTTATCAGAAAATAGATAGCAAGTGTTAAATAAATCGATATATTCCCAATCTAATCTAATATGAAGCAATTCGAGTTCATGACCATTTATACGGAGATAAAAATAGATAAATAGGAAAACCATGAATCTTTCATTGACCAGTATGTGTTAGTTTCATAGGTCTCGCCATGTCAAGTATTTTGTGGTAGATCTCTGGAATATTTGTATTCAAACATAAATATATTATTGCCTTTATACACAGTGACAGTACACAACGCATTACAGCTGTATAGATCTGTACAAAAAACAATTAAAGGGTAATTAAGGAACAGTAATCTGAATAAGAATAATTAGATTGCCTTATCAGAGAACAGTTTGTGGGTTTTTGTATTTACCTTGATTATAAAATGCTCCTTTGACAATAAAATATTTTTTTGTGAGTTTCACCTGCTAGATTTAGGAGATATGTTGACCCACCTTGATTTGCAGTATTAAAACACTTTGTTTATAAAATCCTGTTAAAGAAATAAACAAACCCAAAATAAGCATAACATAAAATAAAATCTCAATACTAAATGTTATAGTCTCAGAATTTGTCTAACCATCCTCAGAAGTTGGATCATCTTGTATTCTCTGCCTTTGATTCTGTTGATAGCACAGGTTTCCTGGACTGATTAATGCCTACTCAGGATATTTAACATAACTCATTTCTCTTCCTGTTATATATTAAATTATGTCTCAGTCACAGTATCTGGAGGGATTTCATTATTTTGACTATGACCACACGTGACCCTATCTACCCTTTGCATAATAATGTAATAATGTGAATATCAGTTAAGATTGTTGGAGGACTCAGTACTAGAACAAAGAATCTTGAAATCCAGGAAGTAGTTTCCAAGTTTACTAGAATAGTTCTGGTGGCACATGGTAATTCTTCCTTCACTGTTGTTGAAATCAAATCATCATGGGAGAGAAGAATGTATGATTTATGGAAACAGAAAAATAAATTGAAAGAGGAGCCAATGCCATGGATAAAACTATGTGAGAAGCTAAGGAATTACCTGTATTGTCCTCATGTTTCAGGAATTTATATGTGGGGGGTTTTTTTCAAGTCAAAAAGGGTGTATGAACAGTAACATGACTACAGATCAAGTTATTCATGCACCTCTGCCAGCAATGTTCTTCACCAAATAACTACAGTGAATTAATTTTATTCCTCTAAGCACAATTCCTGGATCCAGAGGAGGGCTACAAAGATGATCAGATGGCTGAAGCACTTCTCATATGAGGACAGGCTGAGAGAGTTGGGCTTGTTCAGTCTGGAGAAGAGAAGGCTCTGAGACGACCTTATAATGACCTTCCAGTACTTGAAGGGGGCCTACGCTAGAGCTGGGATGGGACTTCATAAAAAGACATGTAGTGATAGGACTATAGGGAATGGCTATAAATTGGAGAGGGGCAGATTTAGACCAGATGTAAGGAGGAAATTCTTCACAATGAAGGTGGTGAGGCACTGGAAGAAGATGCTCAGGGAATGCCCCATCCCTGGAAATATTTAAGACCAGGTTGGATGGGGCCTTGAGCAGTCAGATCTGGTGGGAGGTGTCTCTGCCCACAGCAGGGAAATGGGAATTGAGTGATATTTAAGATCTCTTCCAACTCAAACTGTTCTATGGTTCAATGATTGAGATTTTAAAGGTAAAAAGCTAGCAAGTAACTGTATAATCATGTTTTGCCTTGGTGTCATTGTGCACTGCTTATTATGAATATATCCAGTAGTGTTGAGCTGCAGAATGGGAGCTCCTGAATTACAGAAATGTAATCTCAGTTAGTGTTTGGGATATCATTAGTGGAGCATGAGAATCATTTTAATATGCAGATGACATGCAAAACTACCATAATCTTTAGTAAATCATGAGAATGACACTTTATTTTAACTTTTTTGATAGTTACAAAATAGGTCTTAAACTATCAACTTTTTTGATAGTTACAAAATTACTTTCCAAGGCTTTCTATTTGCTCTTCTTGGAAATCAAGAGGTTCCTGTCAGCTTATTCCTCCAGCACCCCTGCCATCCAGCATAGTGACTAGTCCACTCAACTTCATGCATCATAAATCTAGGGTTTTTTCTTATAATAAAGCATCTTTAATTATTTTCAGTGTAAAATGTTAACAAATTATCATATTTTTTTTGTTCTGGAATTATAAGGACATGCTTATTTGATCAGAATAGTACTTTCTGTTTTAAATATGGACCTATCTTACATTTCTATGCATGTATAAACACTTGCACTGAAGGTATACAATTAGGCAAAATCACCATAGAAGTGTTATAAGTTCCCACTGTGTGCTCATTATCTGTAAATAATAGTATCATCAGCCAGAACTTTCACATAAAGAAATATTTCTGCTGGTCGTTGTCAGACTTTCTGAATGTATGTTCATGAATTTATTTGTAAATTGTTGAATGCTCTTTGCTGATAGTTTTTCCATATAACATTGAATCTAGTTGTATATCTGAGGATTTATTAAGTAATTTTAAAAATGGAATGATGTAACACTGTAAAATACTTTCAGTTTATTATATGAGGATAATAAAATTGCAAGATGAAATAAGATAGAAGTAATATAACTTCTGAGTTACTGCAAAATAAAGACATGAAGCTAGAATATTCCAGGATTATATTTACAAATTTGAAAAGAATATGGAAACATAGAACTGCATCAGTTATGCAAAGGGAGTGTATTTTCCATATATTTTAAGTTACACATGGAACTGACAGTAATAAAATGCCATCTGAATACTAATCTCAAAGCATATTTAGCTCATTTTCACAGATTTAAGAAGAATCCTGAGGCTAATCCCTTTGAAACCAGCACAGCATCTCCTAAAATGAAGATGTTTATTATAATGATGATCCAAAAGATACATCAGGACAATACTGACCTTGGTATGCAGGAGATGTATGATGATGAAGCTTGCATAAAAGTCAGCCCCTGGAATTTAGGGAGTCACTCGGGCTTAGGTGTTAATCTGATATGAAAACGTCTAGGGATGAATTAAGGATAGTAAATTATACTGTTAAAGTAATAGTCTTCAAACATCATTTAATACAAGTATTTAGACTTAATAATGTTAATTTGTAAGGAATGAAGATCTTAAATATTATTCTTGACTATGTTTGGTTTCAAAGTGAAGTTTGAAATAATTATAGGGAGATGTTTGTCAGCAGAGTACAGTAGTTATGTGTCTGTATGGTATCTTATGGTAAGAAAATCAAGCGAAAGGGGAGGAGGGAGGCAGGAAGTAAAAGTCAAATTAGGCTTGAAAAGGTAAAATTTTTGAATCTTCTTCTTAGCTGAGTGGTCTGTAACAGACTCCCATCACAATATCTGCCTTCTTGTGGGCTCCTCAGATTTTAACCCACAGGCACTTGATCCCATCATTACCATAATCAAGCTCAGGGGTATCAAAGCACTTTCTAACCTCACCACCTCTCCTACCCTTCCTGTCCCATCTGAAGAGTTTATACCCCATCATAGCTGCACTCCAGTTATATGAATCATCCTGTCATGTTTCCGTAGTGGCAACTGTGTTGTAGTCTCCTTATCTGTGGATATCCAAGGTCTACAGTTTGGACACAAAGTACTTACTTTCATTAGCTGTGGTGCCAGACTTAGTGCTGGCATGTGTACTGCCATTGTCTGACATTGGTTATGCTTGTCTAGGGGCAAAGAAAATAATTCAAGTAGATTTAACTTAGGTGAACCTATCTAGGGCTTTGTTATTGACAGACTGCATCATTGCCACTAGAAGAATTGTTCTTGTATTTATCAATGCCAGAGGTTGTAAGACTCAGACATTTTGCTAGTAGTTTCTCTCCTCAGCTCACCAGTTTTTTGCAATCACTTCCAATCTAACAGGGAGACTCTTTAATTGAAAATCTCAATGCTCAGCCATATTGATCTGATCTGGTAAGCATCCAGTCTGATTCATTTTTCAGCCAAGATCTTCAGTGGGCACAGAAAAAGGAGCATTCTGAAGATAAAAAAAGATGTGTGTTACTATGATGCAAATATCTGAATTAGAGAATTGACCTCAGCTGAGGATTATCTTCTATTTTGTCAATTCATGCATATTTTTTTAGGATAAAAGTATTTTAGGAAGGCGGCTGTAGTTTAAATAATGCTAAGAGTAAATTTTATGTTATTTACTGAAAACTGTAAATATTTTATTGGAGAGGTATCCTTATTCACACCTTGAAACATAAACAATATGTTTAAATTTTAATTTATGACACAGTATTTAGGAGGAAATGTTGTTGGACATGAGAACTGGAATAACAAATTTGTTATGCAAAATTTATATATTTTTTAAAGAGTAAATAGATTTGCTTTTTTATCTATTGATTCATGCTTGCTTAATTGCAGTCTGGTAAAATTAGTTAACATACTTGGTACAGAAGCAGAAATTAAGACCATTTTTCATGGAATTTTTAAATTTAATTTCATTTTTCAATACTTTTCATATTTAGGATGAAAAAATAATTGAAATATTCTTCTTCCTGGCTTTTTACTTTAGTTTGATTTTATATCAGCTACATACTGTTAAATAACACTGATACACAATGGAGAAATCTCTATATAGAATTGCAATTATCAAAACCATTTTGTCCCTTAAAATACAGAATTCCAAACAATGAAAATGTGCATTTAAACACCTTAAGTGAGTCTGAGGATTTTGGTTTTTAAAAGCTGCACTTTATGAGGAGAACCAATAGTATCAGAAAAACACATTTCATACAGCACTGAATTATTACATATGTTTTAGACTATTTACAACTTTATCGTGTGTAAAAAAAGGAGTAGAATTACTTGACAAGTGTTACCTAGCCTCAGCTATTTCATTTGTTGAACATATTGGGTGTGGTTGCCTGAATAAGGTGAAGTTCTCTCTTTGCTTGATATTAATTTGTATTTTTAAAAAGTCATTAAGTATTTTTGTCTTCATGATTACTTCTGTATTATCTACTCATTGCCCCCAATCAGATCCTAGCTTAAGATACAGTATACATGCAATAAGCAAGCTTAAAAGTTGATATAGTCCCTTGGATAAAGCACAGCTTGCAAAACATAAAACCAGCAAGGCTACAGGGAACTTTCAGGCTTTGTTAAACTTGCCACCATGACATTACAAAACCATGGTTCTTAATGTGCTGTTTTCTAATCTGTGGTTTTGTTCTTGCTTCAAAGGTTTAATTGACATGGAAAATGAGTGGGTGGTATCTATCCTGTCTTAGAGGCATTTCAACTCCAGTTGCCCAGCTGTCTTATTTCCCACCTACATCTGTCTGTCTGATACTGATAAAATATTTTAAATAATAAGTTCTACTGAACTGCCAAAAATATGCATGGTACAAACACATATACACAAAATGCTTTAAAGCAAATTAAAACCATTCTTAAGGTTGCAGAGTTAAGCACCACAAGCTTTGGATTTTTTTTAATTAAATATTAAGTGCAAATTGAATCAATTTCATCTTGTCTATAACTTCCGAGAAATAAAAGTTGATAATTAAATATATTGTTTTTTTCCATCTTGTCCTGAAAATTAGTACAGATGACTGTTTCATATTCTTACTAACATTGATTATTTGCTGTATACATATATAGTATCAAAAAAAGACTGCAGAGAGAGGATGGTTTTAGTAAGAGCATTTCCAAGTCATCTAAAACTGGTTTTCTTCAACTTACTTCTCTTCTGTAGAAGTATTTTTTTTTCTAGGCAGGAATGAAAAGGAAAAGAAATCTTTTATGACCTTAAATCCAGTGTTATGTCAGTTAAGGCAAGATATTACTGCTGGCAAAAAGGCAATTTGCATTTTAATATAAACTCTCTTGTCCTTTCTGCATCTAGTAGTGGGTTATTTTCACCTCCATGGTTTAGAAACTTTCTTTTCATTTAAGTATAAATGTATTTCAAACCAGTAGATACTGATAGACCCTTGCATCAACATAGTTTATTACCTTAAATAGTTTATTCCATGCATATTTAAAGACATTCATTACATACCCTTCCACATTTTAAATTGCTGAAGTAAACACATTAAGATAATCTGATCTCCACTGAAATATTTTCCCTTTTTTTGATCATAAAAGTATTCCTTCTTTGGACCTACAACAGTTCAAATTAACTTTTAGAACAGATGCAATCAGAATTATATATATTATTATGCATTTATAACTTATTAGTTGTTATGTTGTGTTAGAGGAAATAACCTTATTTGTTATAGCCTAGAGAGCTTTCCTTAAAAAAGTACTCTCTTTTTTTGTAATTTAAATCCCAAGAATAGCATCTCCACATTTGATTCAAATCAATTTCAAAACTCCTCAGTTAAGCTCTGCATTTGACTTCAGGAATAGGTTTTATTTCTTTTTTTTTTTTTTAACTCTAACAGATCAGCAGAAGCAAACAAATAATCTATTGTTTTCATTATTTAAGAGATATTTGTGTTTAATCCTGCAGTTGTACATGTTTAGTTTGCCAGGTATGTGAGAATTGGAAAGAATTTGAGCTGAATTTGAAAGTATGGGATTTGATTCTCACAATTTTTAATCTCATATTTTTAGCTATAATATCCATTTACATTTGTGCTACATGAAAATATAAAACTGATGGAAGAGTAAAGGATGGTGTTTGTAAGTTCAAAATTCTATACTGAATTTCCATATCAATACGTGATCTCGTTAAAACATACATTTTGTAGAAGTACTGAAGAGGAATTAGTTTTGTACTCCTGAGTGAATAGGTATCCTGCCTACTTAACATAGTGAACAGAAGCCTTGAAGCTGGCCAGAGAAGAATGAATATAACTTCCATTAGCTGCAGCATATCATATTTTGTTTTGACTACCATTTTAACAGCGTAGCATATAAATGGTAAAATGTTTGTGTTTTCTTAACAGTGTTCCAAACTGGACTGTTTGAAATGAGCTCTGATGTGATAATTTCCCATAGGAAGGTACCATAGTGAAGAAATGTTAATTTTCAAACCTTTTCCTCTCTTCTATAGACAAATGGGCAAATTGGAACCTCATGAACATCAGCAAAGGAAATACAGAGTCCTAGCACGTGGGGATGAATAATCCTGTACTCTTTGGATGTCAGCTAGCTAGAAAGCATCTTGGTGAGGACCATGAAGGTACTTGTGAACAAGTTGCCCATGAAATATCAGTATGTCCTTGAAGTAAAGAGGGCAGACAGCTTCCTGGTCTGCATTAGAAAGGGTGCTACATCAAGAGATGTAGTCCTTCCGCTCAGCAGAGCTGGGTTCTCCAGTACAAGAAAGATATAGTCTTTCTAAACGGGTCAGGAAGGTGGTCAGGATGCTGGAGCACAGGAAATTTGAGAAGAGCTTGAGAGAACATGTGGGGTTTTACGACTTAAGAAGAGATGGAGTGAAGTGCATATTATTGCTGTCTGACTACCATACAGGAATAGCAGTTACAGGGAATACAGAGCCTGACACATCTGAGAGATGCATGGTGGAAGGACAGGAGGCAAAAGTTGGAACAGAGTAAATTTGAACTTCCTTATATTAGCAAACAAGACTTTCACTATGAGAGTGATAAAGCACTAACACAATATGTCCAAAGGGGCTGTGGAGTCTCCATCCCTGGAGATACTAAAAATCTGATGATGTTGTCCTGTGCAACCTTGTCCGGCAAATACTACTTTGAGCAGGAAAATTGGACTAGAATATCTCTAGAGGTGCACTCCCATATCAAACATTCAGTGTTTTTAAGTAGTGCATGTTACAGAGTAATATTTATTCCATCAGGAAAAATCTGTGATAAAAAAAGAATAACTTTCGGAAGACACTTTCTTGAATACATTTGATAATCAATCTAGGTGTCAATAATGGGAATTTTGATCTCTTTTTTTCAGAGATTTCTACTTCTTTTTTTCTAAGATTTCTAATACTGAAATTAGAATTAATGAATCATATACGCATCTAACTAGTATATATCATGACAATGTTGAAACATCAATACACAATTACTAAATTTATTTTTAAAATGCCCTCATGTATTTCTTTGAATAACATATAGATTCATTCACTGGGGAATATTTCTGTGGGTTTTGTGTTGTTGCTTTTTTTTTTCCTTTAAAGCAAAGCTTAAGGTGGAAAGCATACTTACAAACATAAATTTAATCTAAATGTGCAAAATCTGCCAAGAGGCATTCAATCTAGAACTATCTGTGAGCTCCTTTGAACTGTTACAAGAGTGAGAGACAGAACCTTCATGATAGGAAGCTCATAAAGTTCAATGAGGGGAAGAGCAACATCCTGCCCCCAGGGAAGAATAATGTCATATATCAATATATACTTGTGACGGACTGGCTGGAAAATAGCTTTTCAGAAAAAGACCTGGAAGTCCCAGTGGACAAAAAGTTGAATATTCACTCTGAAGGCAAAAAGGGTTAACCATATTCTGGGCTGCATTAGGACGTTGTTACAGCAGGTCAAGAGAGATGATCCTTCTGCTGTACTTACTACAGCTGAAACACATCTGGAGTACTGTGAACAGATCTTTGCCCCTAGTACAAAAGAGATATGGACATACTAGAGAGTTTCCCCAAAAAATTGCCACTAGGGAGAACAGTCTGGAGAATTTCTATGAGTTGAACCTGAGACACCTGGGACAGTTTATCCTAGAGAAGGGAAAGCTCAGGGAATATCTTGTCAATGTACATAAAAATCTGAAGTGAGGATGCAAAGAAGATGGAGTCAGATTCTCTTCAGTGTTGTCCAGTGACAAGACTAAAAGAAATGGGCACAAAGTAAAAAACAGGAATCTTTCTCTGAACAACAGGAAATACATTTTTAACATGGGAGTGACCAAGTACACTAAAACGAGTTGCCCAGAGAGGTTGTAGAGTTGTCGTCTTTGGAGGTATAAAAAAAACAACTGATGTGGTCCTGAGCAGTTGGTTTCTAGGTGGCCTTTTTTGAGCAGGAAGACTGGCTGAAATGACCTCCAGAGATCATTAAGAGGAGACTTTTTTCCTCTTTTGGTTTGGCTTTCTAAAAACATCTAAATTTTTGTGTATTATATTTCAGGTGAACATAATGATGTTATAGTGGATATTATTGCCAATTTTTTTTTAAAGTTAAAAGAAAAGAGTTTTGGGTTTGTTCTTTTTTTTTTCTTTTTTAAAACTCCTTAGCATTTTGCTTTGTGAATGCTAACTGATTCAACACAAGTATTACACCTAAAATTTTTCTTAATAGTCAGTGTCATTTAGGATTAGCTATTGTCCAAGTTGAAGAAAAGGGGTTTTTTTTCACTTTTGACATAGTAGAATATGAAGCAACTTTCTTGCCTCATTTAGCAAGGGAGAGCTGCATCATTACCAGCACAGAATGTGAAGTCTGCCTATTTAAAAGAATGAAATGTAGACATTAAGACCATTAATGTGGCTTAGATACCACTGTAGCAACTCTTGCCTCTGGAATATAGTTTATACTTTGTAGAGGTATGTATGATGAAAATCTATTCCTTATTTTATGAGTATTTGCTATTTCCAACTATAACCTTTAGTTTTGTATTTGCAAAGAACTACAAAACGTATTAGGCAAATGCTACTATGCTTGAATTATGTACACCATATAGAATGTTAAATTTAACCCAAAACATTACAGAGCGTGAATATAGCACAGAGCAAAGCATTTCTACTCAGTGACTTTGGGTAACGTTATATTCTAAGTGTAATACTATGAATAAAAAACAAATCAAGATACAAATAGTAATAAAACCATGTCTGTTCTCACAAAATCATGCAATAT
>WAAB01013681.1:273010-306051 GCA_013389865.1 Piaya cayana | reverse complement strand
AGTAAGTTAAGGTTGACCTAAGCTATCTTAACAAAAATGTTTAAAATAACCAGAAGGTGTGGAAGACATCTCTTTATCCATAGTACCTTATCCCTTGCCTGCCCCTCACTGGGGCTCCTCTAGGGTCTTGCTGCTCTTAGCCCCTTCATTTTGCTATCAAATTATTACAAAATTTATTAAAAACATTTTTACTCCCTCTTTTTGCTCTCACTCCATTTTTCTTTAGACAACTATGTGTGCAGCCAAGTCCACTTCTCCCTAGGAGCTGACTTTGCGTACTGGGGCACACATCTTGGGGTTTTATTCTCCAGTGAAGATGATACTTAATTCCTTCATGTGATGATGTCCCTGCCCATGGCAGGGGGGCTGAAACTTGATGATCCTTGAAGTCCCTTCCAACCCAAACTATTCTATGATTCTATGATTCTATGATTCTATGATAGAGGGATGAAAGTGCCATTAATGGGCACAAGTGGAACTTCTTGGGGAAAATGCTCACTGTGGCCGTGTTATAGAGTCATATCTTACTTCTGGAAGGGACCCATAAGGATCATTGAGCCCCAGAGCTGTGAAATTCCTTCTGGGCCCTGTTTTAAGGGACACCTTGATGCTACATTGCTTTGTAATTTCCCTTCCCGCTGGGCCTCTTGTTATCCTGGGCACTAAATGCAGGTTGTTCTTCCCTCTTCTTTTGTCCCACAGTGACGAGGCGTGTACCTGTGGACAGTTGGTTGTTGCAAGCAGGGAAAGCCAGTACAAGATCTTCCATTTTCACCACGGTGGCCTGGATAAACTGTCCGAGGTGTTTCAGCAATGGAAGTACTGCACAGAGACCCATCTCAAGGACCAGGTACCTGAGCAAGGTTCATGGAGCAGAGAGGGATTTTCCAGCGTATGTTTCACACTTGAAATTTTTTAGCCAGAGAAGCTTGTTGGAAAAATGAAGCCGTGAGCTCATGGCACCAAGTCAGGTAGAAAGCGACCTCTCTTGTACTTCATCCTCATCCATTCCTGCTCTGCCTGTGGAAGATGGGGGAAGACAATCCACAGGACTTATTTAAGTAGTTATTTTGCTGGACCCAACAGGTCAGCACTTTGCTTTGGGCACATAAGGTGGCTGGGAAACCTGCAGTGGCGGGTCTGAAATTCTGTCAGTCTTTCATCCATTTTGTGACGCGTTGCACGCTGCCTCGGAAAATGTTTTGACAAGGCATCCTGCCATATTTTGTTCAATCTACATACAAATGTGATAAGAGCTCTTTAATTATCTGTTTAAGATACTGTATGTGCCTATTAGAAACAGTGATTTTTAAATTTCCATCCTTCCCACAGAGCCCCCTGCTGCTTTTCTTATTATGGTCGCATGGGCTCACTTTTTGCATTGAACAACCTTTGATTTTTAAATTAAATGTCAGCTGCAGTCTTGTACTGGGATCATGAGTGCCCTTAGAGAGCCTGGCAGTGCAGTTCCCTGCTTGCCTAACAGCAATCCCTTTGTATATGGCCAATCATATGTAATTTATTGCAGGCATTCCTGGCAGGGTGAAGTTTTGCTGTAAGCAGCATTAATTCAGTTTCAGGTCAGGGATAAGATTGGGGGAGGAATGGAGAAAATATTTTTTAAGACAAAGCTGTTTTGTGGTGCTTAGATTTTAATTATTCTAATCACTCTTCTATTGTAGTGGTTAGAATTAACAAAAAAAAAAAAATCCTCCCAAAATGCAGCACCTCAGTGCTTAATCCTACACGAACCGTGCAAAAAGGTTTTCCTGCTCTGAAAATTGCTGGGTTTTGTACTCTGCTGCTCTCTCTGGCTCCTGCCTCCAGTTTTTGGTTTTGTTTTCCCCGTTCAGCAGCTTACTGATGAGAAAATATGTATGCAGTTCTCCATCCGCCGTCCCAAGCTGCCTTCCTCGGAAACTCACCCGGAGGAAAACACGTACAAGCGTCTTGATGTGTCTGCCTGGCTCCATCACCTGAATGAATCCGGACAGGTGGAAGAGGAATACAAGCTGCAGAAGGTGAGAGAGGTGGCTGCTGCGATTTTGATCCGTTCTCTTCTGCCACAGAATGCCGAGTCCCCCAAGAGTTTGCTTTCTTGCTGGTGGCAAGAATTAGGCGTTTAAAAGTATAAAATCTGGCACATGGTGCTGGTTTCGAGGTCTTGCTGGGACTCTTGGATGGTAGAACATCCGCCCCTGACAGAGGAGGGCGAGCTGCCTGGCTTCTCCTGCTGCTTGGAATTAGGAAACCGAAGTGTCCAGCGCTAGACGTGTTTGCACAATGCAGTGTGAACGAATCAAAGAAAGGAAAATTTGAGATTACTGTATGAAATAATGCAGGGCTTGCAGGGGAGCACTTGGTCCAGGTCTCGAGAGAGAAGTTTGCAGTGAAATGCAGTGTCTCCAAGATAGGGGATTAAGCCGTGACATGAGAACGACACGTTAATCATAGAGCCTCTCCAGGGGGGGTTATTGACATTGAAATGAGCCCGATTTGTGTCTCGTCTGGGAATAGAAGGCCAGCACTTTCCCTCTAAACATGTGCAAATTGCAGGAGCTTGAATCAAGGCCTCACTTGTCAGGAAAGAACTGCAAAGCCACCAAAGCATAGTAGAGGGCAGTTTCTTGTTGCTATTTTTGGGAATGTTAAAACTGTACCAGTCATAACTTTTGCTCCTTCTTCCAGGCCATTTTCTTTGGTGGGATTGATATTTCCATCCGTGGGGAGGTGTGGCCCTTTCTGCTGCGCTACTACAGCTACGAGTCCACCTCTGAAGAGAGGGAGGCACTGAGACTGCAGAAGAGGAAGGAGTACTTCGCCATCCAGGAGAAAAGGTAAAGACCAGCTTCATCCTCTCCTTGCTTATCTCTCCTCAGGCCTGATATTGCAGTAATACTGCTGGAGACATACGGAATCTCTGCCTCCTTTGCTTCAGGAGAAGCTGCTTGGAGCAGAAAAGAGAGAGGGATGGGAAAAGAGGTGTAGAAAGCACAGATGACCTTGTGAGAGTCTGCAGCTGTTATAATATAGTTCAAATATTATCTTATTTGGGGTCTTGGAAGAGGCTTATCGATGCCATATAGGGAAGCTTATCTTATAGGTAAGATTACAAACTTAGTGTGCTTGGTTTAGAACACTGAAGGTGAAAATGGGGTCTTCTATTTCTTTATCACAGAATCATAGAATCACCAGGTAGGAAGAGACCCGCTGGATCATCGAGTCCAACCATTCCCATCAATCACTAAACCATGTCCCTTAGTGCCTTGTCCACCCATCCCTTAAACTCCTCCAGGGAAGGTGACTCAACCACCTCCCTGGGCAGCCTCTGCCAGTGCCCAATGACAATTTCTGTGAAAAATTTTTCCCTAATGTCCAGCCTGAACCTCCCCTGATGGAGCTTAAGGCCATTCCCTCTCATCCTGTCCCCTGTCACTGGGGAGAAGAGCCCAGCTCCCTTCTCTCCACAACCTCCTTTCAGGTAGCTGTAGAGAGCAATGAGGTCTCTCCTCAGCCTCCTCTTCTCCAGGCTAAACACCCCCAGCTCTCTCAGCTGTTCCTCATAAGGCCTGTTCTCCAGTCCCTTATAAATATATCTGGATGTAAAAATAGGGAACAAGAAGGGATATCTAAATCAAGAAGCTATTACTGCAAGGACTGTACATTTTAAAATACACTTAAGCTGGAGAGGGACAGTAGTATCATTAATTAGGAGACAGTCACAACAGAGTGGTGAGTTCTGATGTGCTACCCACAAGGAGCAGAGGAGAGCATAGACTGACTGCTTCTGAAGTGGAGTTTATTGTAGAAAACACATCATGTCATCCCTTTATAACCCAAGAGGCTCCTAGTAATCTCTCCTGGATAGACCTTGTCTGTTTTTGAGGTGATGAAACATCTCTGTACAGAAATAGTTTTTCTGAAAACCAAAGCTGAAATAAGGCTTTTTGTTCCCTGTTGCAACCATATTCCTCTCTTGTTGACACCCTCGTGTTCCTGCTCAACTTTCAGGCTTTCGATGACTCCAGATGAACAGAAGGACTTTTGGCGTAAAGTACAGTTCACAGTAGATAAAGATGTGGTGAGGACTGACCGCAGCAACGAGTTCTTTCGAGGGGAGGACAACCCAAATGTGGAAACTATGAGGTGAAGTGTCTGATTCTAGTGTCCCAAACAATGTATCCTGCTGAATGTGTAGAAAACTGGGTGAGCACCCAGGTTGCCTGAGTCACTGCCTTGGGAATACTGAAGAGCACCATGCACATGCTGACTGGTACCAAGTGGTGCAGAAACAACCACTTCTTCCTCAGTGCTTTCACTGCTGCTTTAGCCATTTACTTCTCAATATAACAACCCTGGCCTCATCTTGCCACTTCCCTGCGTGCGTAGGCATAGAAGAGGCCTGAGCCTTCTGTGGTTATGAGAGAGTCATGGGAGCTGCAGCAGAGTTATAGGCAGTTGTTTGGGTCTGTGGTTCTGATGGGGTGGAGGACAAGCAGGCTAGAGTCTACTTCAAGGGGGCGTGACTTGTAAATGCGTGCCTAAAAACCACATAAATTTCATCTAACACCATAGCTTGGAGCCTCATGGATGGGCAGGCATCAGCTCTTCTTACTCGTGGACCCTTAATTTCTTAGGAGTCTTAAATTCTGTCCTCTTAGTATTTTTTAATGGTCATTTCCTTTTCCATATTTTGATGTCTGTATGCAAAACATCTTCGAGTTTATTTCGCTGGACTGATGTTTGCAGCAGGGTTTATCTCTATGTGTGAAGGCACTTTATAATCACATTGTGTGTCTTTGTACCCAAGATGAACCATGTTGCTTGTTCCTACTGCAGTGCTCCCAGTGGGTTGTACTGCGTTTGAAAAACAGGAGCCTAAGGAGTTCGGTTTAAATCCATTGTTTTAGGCTGCTGTGTGCTGTTCAGAGCTCTTATTGACCATCCAGGAAACTCTCTGGATTGATACAAAATGTTGTGATCCTTAAAAACAAGAAGAATTCCAGTTTGGTATAGCATTAGTGTACCTTTGTTATGTATCTAGATATAGTTCTGCTAGGGAAAGCTATTCTGTGGGACGTAACATGCTGCACAGATGCTCAAAAATTCACGAGCCCCCGGGTGCAATTGTAAGTCAATCTTTAGGCAGCAGGGTTGATCTGTTGCTCTTCTGCACTTTTCCTGTACGGTGGGAGTTGGGGTGGAAGGAAAGGGCACTGTGTTGAGCCGTGGTGTGCCCTCCTCGTGTCTCACCTCTCCGTTTCCGTCTTTTCTCCAGGAGGATCTTGCTGAACTATGCAATATTTAACCCAACAATTGGATACTCCCAGGGGATGTCCGACCTGGTTGCCCCACTCCTGATGGAGATCCTGGACGAGTCGGATACTTTCTGGTGCTTTGTAGGATTGATGCAGAATACGATCTTCGTCAGCTCACCCCGGGATGAGGATATGGAGAAGCAGCTGGTGAGGCTGAATCCTGAGCTCCCTTTAGTCCTGTTTTCAGCTTTTCTCCTCAGTTAATGTAGAAGAATGCCATAAAGCAGTTACCTGGGCTGTTGTTTCCAGCATGCTGAACCGCAGCCCAGAGGCACAAAATATCTGAAGGATAAAATTGATTCTGTGTGATTTGGGCACTCCTGAGGCCATTATAGCCAATCAATTGTCAGATTAAAGTTACCTTGGCTATGCTAAAGCATGCTGATTCAAAGAATCTTTTGTCATCAAATGTATTTAGGACACTGCTTGCTTTCTTTGCTTTTCTGTCAGGCAGTGAAGACTCACTGGTTCATTGTTGTCCTGATTCTGCATTTGGTATGAATGAGGCAGAGTTGCCTGAGCTGCAACCCTCTTCTTTGTGGGTTTTTTTTTAAGCTCTTAATATCTTTAATAGATTTTTTAAATTCTATCCAATTGATCGGCCTTATATATCTGACAGGTTTCTTAAGGTGATCTTGTTTGAAAATGAGAACTTCTTCATTTTTAACATGACTGTCAGTTGTGTTCTGGTTAAGATTCATTCTAAACCTGAACAATTTGGGTCATTATGGCACCAATTTAAAGTGATAAACTTGTGATGGAAACCCTGTAGAGTCTGCTGGTGAGGTGCAGGTGGTTAATGTATGAGTTTATGCGCAGCTTTCAGCATCACTTCCATATTACTCGGCCTCTATTGAGATGAAATACTGCCAGAGATAGCGATTTCCTTTCTTTGCTCTAGTTTTTAAGGCTCTAGCCACTTCCCTCAGCCCAAATCTTTTTCTTTAGCTGTCACGGGATTTTCTTTTCACTCTCCTCGTGAAATAGCTGCCGTGGCCTGTGAGCTCTGGCCTTTAGTGGTAGATCTGAGCGTGCTCCTGGCTGTGCTGTAATAAACAGGCTGTAAAGCTCGAGCTTTTTTGTGAGAGCAGAGAACTGTGGCCAGCTCTGCGGGAGCCCAGGGCTGGCACACAGCGGGGGGCTTCCCGGGATGGAGGGCGAGGGCCGCGCGAGACCTTGTGCTCGAGGCACTGGCTCAGCTCAGAGCATCTTTTCCAGATGTACCTGCGAGAGCTTCTACGGCTCATGCATCCACGCTTCTACCAGCATCTTTCTTCCTTGGGAGAGGATGGCCTGCAGATGCTTTTCTGTCACCGTTGGATCCTCCTCTGTTTTAAACGGGAATTTCCAGATGCTGAGGCTTTGCGCATGTGGGAAGCGTGCTGGGCTCACTATCAGGTTAGAGAGCTGGAGGTGGGCACAGCGCGTGTCGGGTAGCAGCGTGTCCTTCCTGGAATCCTCACCCTCTCAACAAGCATTGCAGAGTTCCATGAAGGTAGAAAAGTATCGAAAATAATTAGGTGCTGCAGAGGGTTTGTGACTAGAGGTTTACCTGTGTAGGTGGAGGATGGAGACCTGCCTCTCTGATTTTGAGGATGTCTGGGCTTCGAAAGGAGGTTTTGTTCAGAAAGAGCTGAACATCCATTTCTGAAGTTCAGACTTCTCCTACACAGCTGGAAAATGTCTTCCCAAAAATCACTAGTCTGCTTGAAAAGCTGTAGTGCCAAGCTTGCTGCTGCACTCTAAAGGGAAGAGACCTTGCCTCTGCTCTGGTTCTGTGTGCCAGTAGGCAAGTCTGGAAGGAGCAAAGCATCTCACTAAGGACGTGTTTGTGGAGGGTGGGGAGTTATTCAGACCTCTCTGCCTCCACCTGCTCTATTCCAGCTCCTGTTTCCTCCTTGCAGACTGACTATTTCCACCTCTTTATCTGTGTGGCCATCGTGGTGATTTATGGGGACGATGTCATCGAACAACAACTGGCCACTGACCAGATGCTGCTGCATTTTGGCAACCTGGCTATGCACATGAATGGAGAACTTGTACTCAGGAAGGTAAATGTCCGTGTGCTGATGTGGGCTGTCTCAGGTCCAGGAGATGTGTCAGTGTTGAGAAAATCAGGGTCTGGTGTTTCATCTTCTGCATCTCCTGTATCTCCCTGCTTGTCCCTACCTCGGGGGGTAGGATGCTGCTGTTTGCCTGGAAATAAGTTTTGAAGAAATCAAGGGTAGTTGTAGAGTGCTTAGGAGGTAACGGCATGGTTGGGATAATCCTTGCACAGGCTCAGGGAAACGGCAGGCAGAGCTTTTTGTCTTTGTGCCATGGTCCCCAGCCCATCTGGGACTGGGAGTGATGGGTTGGGCTGCAACATGCAGCAGCTCCTGCACCTGACAGTGTCCCCAATGCCTCGTTTAACCTTCTGGTTTGTATCCAGGAGGGATGCTCCTTTGCTGAATCTTTAACTGTGATGAAGTAGCCAAACAAGAGAGTGGGACAGGAGGCTGTGGGCTATCCCTGCTCTCCATATCCATCCCCTTGGTGAGGAGGGAATGACTTTCTCTCTCTCTCCCCTCTAGGCAAGGAGCCTGCTCTATCAGTTCCACTTGCTGCCCCGCATCCCCTGCAGCCTGCATGACCTCTGCAAGCTGTGTGGGACAGGAATGTGGGACAGTGGCTTCATCCCTGCGGTCGAGTGCTCTGGCCATCACCCAGAGTGTGAGAGCTGCCCCTATGGGGGACTGGTGGAAGAATCTTCTCCTAAAGCAGGAAGTGAAGGCAAGAAAGGCTTGAAAACACGGGACGTCTTTGCTTTCCGAAAATAGCTGTAAAGGAACAGGGTGTGGCAGCGGAAGAAGGAAGGGTGGGAGGGATGTGCATAGGGAAAAATGTTGCAGACAAAAATGGAGGGATAGCTTGTCGAGGCACCTCTTGAGAAGACTGAAAAGTGGAGAATGGACGAGGAATGGAAACCCTCTACAGGGAAAGCAAATTCCAGTGCACAGGTGGTGGAACCTGAGCGAAACACATCAAACCAGTAACAGTGTTTGCACGTGTTTCAATCTGATTTTGTTAGAAACATGAAGCTTTTCTAGGTCTTAACAAGGACTTTTTATTCTGCCTTTGGGACTGGACTGGTTAGCAACCAGAACTTCGTTACTCACTGATGAGAAAGGAGAACACTAAAGAGAGCCAAGTACAATAAGCAGCATTTGTGGGTCAGGTGGAAGCAGCAGGGCTGTGGCAAGACCTCTCTCTCTGTGATGTCCCGTTGTCCAGAGCGCTCCACACAAGCACCCTCTGCTTCAACCAAAACATGCAGCTTAGTGGCTTCTCTCTAAAGCCATAAAGACCATTTTAATTATAATCTGCCAAAAATAAACCTGCAGACTACTAGGACTGCAGGATTGCTTCGTTGGCGAGGAAGAGCTGGTCACTTAAAGGTCTTGTCTCTCGCCTTTCCTTTTTTTTATATGGTATATTGGCTGGCATGGGGTTTTTTTCCCCATTTGTACAGAAAGTGTACAGCCACAGGTTTTAAAGCACTGCTTTTCTGTAGCCAGGGTATTTCATGGACACCTGTCAACGTTTACTTCTTCATAACATCACAGTAAAGCTGTTTCTCTATACTGGCAACTGTGGACTTAAGACACTTTTTACAAAGTCTGCTGTTTCCAGTGTGTTTTCCAACATGTTTCCTTTGGCTCATCTCAATTACTGAGTATTTATTGTCCTTACTTGTCTTTGCCATAGACTGTAGCATGTACACTCCATGTAGGCTTTAGGTTCTCCAGTTGGTGCCAGCGGCGCACCCTCTCCCCATCCCAAAGTGAAAATGAAACTTGGTTTGTTGCAGTCATTTTTTGCTGAGCTCAGTCTCAGATAAAGGTCTCCCCTGAAGTATTTTTGAAAGGACAGCATGTTTCTCCTCTTGTCCTCTAAACAATTTGCCAACCAGAAGTGGAGCTGGTGCCTTGAGCGCAGCCGTGTTGCCAAATGTCCTTAACAAATTCAGTGGCATCCAAAGATGTGTCCTGAGCCAACGTTTGTGCCAAACAGAGCCAAGGGAATTGGTTTCCCTGTGAGAATGAACGAGGAGGTGAGGTGACAGTGGGCTGTGCCAGCTTTGCTGTATCCCTCTGCACGGCGTGTGAAGCCTGGCAGCCTTTCCCAGTTGTCTTGCTCCCTCTCACTTCAACCACGCTGCTTCTCTCACACAGCTGTGTCCTGGTCTGCCAAGGAGGGAAGTCTGTACTCACTTTTCAGCTCTGCCAATCAGTCTTGTTTGTCCTGCTAGCAGCACATGTGGGAAAACCCCATCTACTTACTTGTAGTGCTGCAATCGGTTCCTGCATCCAGCAAACTGATTTCTCTAAGGATCTTTCTTCAAGGCCTTACGTACAACCTATTCTGGAGTCCACATGCCCCATACCTGCTGGGAAGTGTAGCTGGCAACTGGGATGCTTTGTGTAAAACCAACAAACCAAGTGCTCACTGCGTTCGTAAGGAGAAGACTTGGCCCTGGGCAGGCACCATGCCAAAGACTGGCTGTTGGGTGGCAGAAAGACAGTTTGGCTCCTGATTTGTATGCCGCTCATTCAGAGGATGAAAACATTCCCCTTGATGAGAGCAACGATGAAACCTCCTGCAGTATTGCTCACCTTCAAAACAGCCCCATATCGAGAGGTACCGTGGCTGCGAGGCTGCAGGGTTGTAGGAGGTGACACCTCATGAAAGGGCTGGTGACTGCTTTGCTGCGAAGCAGGGAGTTCTTCAAGATTGATGATGTTTCAGTGAATAATAAAAGTTTGTGTGAGGCATTTGTGTGGTACATTGCTCGTAGATGGGGGACAGCACTTGGATAGGCACCGTCCCCACAGGTCGGCTGCTCCTTTTGCAGCCATATGGAGGTATGTTGGGTGCTGGGTCTGCGTTGCCCTCTCTAGGCTCCACTGCTTTCAGCCTGGGGACATGTGGCAATACTCAATATATTCATCAAGACACAAATCTCTAAGTAGCAGTGGCTGAGCTCTCCTGGGCACTGTGCTCATCGGCTGCTTCCAGCAGGCTGGGAAACGCCAGCAAACACTGACCAGAGGATCCCGAGCTGGCTTTGCCACAGCAGTCATTCCCAGCCAGTCGAAGACAATGGGAAGAGATGAAGTAGATAATTTTGAGCACTATTTTTCCGCTATTAAAATGTCATTCAACAATGTGGGTTGGTTTAGTTAAAAGAGACTGCACTGCAGTTCTCCAGTGTGTGGAAGAAGCTGTTTGTGGTGGTGCTCAGCTGGTGGGAGCGCATCACTGGCATCAGCGTGTCTGCATCGCTCCAGCCAGCTCTACTGTGCCTTCTGTCCCCTGCATGTCCTGCTGCCAGTGGGAGATTTCAGGTGTCTTTCCTCTTTGCCAGCAGCAGCCACATCCCAGGTATCTTGGTTCCAGTCTCAAGCCTGCTCACTAACTCATGGTGCTGTTGTTAAATTCACCCCCGATACCCACAAATTTCCAAGCTTGTTTTGGGTGGAAGCTGCAGGGACAGGAGCGTGTGTGTAGCCAACTTGGCAGCAGCTGGAGCAGGGTCAGGAGCAACCTTGGGATTCTTCTGGAGTGAAAGAAAGGCAACAAGTAAAATCTTGGACAGGGCAGCAGGTTTACAAGGTCATTCTGGCTTGTCCCCAAGATCCCTTTTTCCTTTGTGTCACCATTTGAAAAAAAAAACCCAAGGAACAAAAAAGCAGCAAAGCTGGCGCCTGCAGAGGAGTAAAGTGGATCCTAGAAACAATGACCCTCATGTGGCTTCTCTGCTGAATTGCTGCCCTGTTCATTGAATTAACTGCAGCTGAGCAGCCAAAAATAGAACCCTGCAAAGGTAAATAGTCAGCGTAAGCCTCTTTAGACTCAGCCTTGAGCTGACACATCCTTCTGCCTCCTGATGCCAGAGGGAAAGGGGACAGGGTGAGCAGGCAAAAAAGAAAACTGAGTCCTCGCTCCTGGCCATGGTAACGCTACACTTGGTAATCCCAGCGGGCAACCCGATCGCCTGCGTCTCGAAAGCCGAGGAGAGCAGTGTTCACTGCACATCCCAACACCTCCCAGAATGGAGACAGGACTGTGCTACCCTGTATCCTGTCCCGCAACACCTGGGCTGCCTTGCACTGTCCTGAGGCCGGATGGTCTAGGACAACTTTTCATGACCAGCTCTCTATGGCCAACTCTCTGCAGTCAACTTCATGCGACAACCGTCCACAGGGACAAGTCTACACAGGGACAACTGATCCTTAGCCTAACTCTAAGCCTAACCCTAACTCTAACAGCTCCCCATGGACAGATTTCCCTGCAGAGAGTTGTCCCTGTAGAGGGCTGGCCATGGAGAGCTATCCGTTCCCGGGGCAGGAGGAGGGAGCCAGTTACCCTGCATAGGGGCGCTTGGCAGGGATTGATGGAACAGCTTCATTTGTCCCCGGAATTAAGCAACAGCCATGCAGATGGCCGAGGTTGCCGGAGCCGTGCTGGGCACAGAGCATCAATGTTCAGCCAAACTGGATTCTCCTGCACTGGGGGAAGATCCGTGTCTGAACTGGAGCNTTTTTCCTTTGTGTCACCATTTGAAAAAAAAAACCCAAGGAACAAAAAAGCAGCAAAGCTGGCGCCTGCAGAGGAGTAAAGTGGATCCTAGAAACAATGACCCTCATGTGGCTTCTCTGCTGAATTGCTGCCCTGTTCATTGAATTAACTGCAGCTGAGCAGCCAAAAATAGAACCCTGCAAAGGTAAATAGTCAGCGTAAGCCTCTTTAGACTCAGCCTTGAGCTGACACATCCTTCTGCCTCCTGATGCCAGAGGGAAAGGGGACAGGGTGAGCAGGCAAAAAAGAAAACTGAGTCCTCGCTCCTGGCCATGGTAACGCTACACTTGGTAATCCCAGCGGGCAACCCGATCGCCTGCGTCTCGAAAGCCGAGGAGAGCAGTGTTCACTGCACATCCCAACACCTCCCAGAATGGAGACAGGACTGTGCTACCCTGTATCCTGTCCCGCAACACCTGGGCTGCCTTGCACTGTCCTGAGGCCGGATGGTCTAGGACAACTTTTCATGACCAACTCTCCATGGCCAACTCTCTGCAGTCAACTTCATGCGACAACCATCCACAGGGACAAGCCTACACAGGGACAACTGATCCTTAGCCTAACTCTAAGCCTAACCCTAACTCTAACAGCTCCCCATGGACAGATTTCCCTGCAGAGAGTTGTCCCTGTAGAGGGCTGGCCATGGAGAGCTATCCGTTCCCGGGGCAGGAGGAGGGAGCCAGTTACCCTGCATAGGGGCGCTTGGCAGGGATTGATGGAACAGCTTCATTTGTCCCCGAAATTAAACAACAGCCATGCAGATGGCCGAGGTTGCCGGAGCTGTGCTGGGCACAGAGCATCAATGTTCAGCCAAACTGGATTCTCCTGCACTGGGGGAAGATCCGTGTCTGAACTGGAGCAAAGATGCAGCAGGGTTAGCTTGGTCTCACTTCCCAGGCATGGGGTGTGTAGGGACGTGGCTGTTTTGTTCAAGGGACGCTGTCTGTCAGATGAAAAATTACAGTTCACAAGAACAAAGAGGCTCACCTGAGTTATTACAAGCCCCAAAGAATTTAAAACCCAACTTAGCTTGTCCCCCATGGGTTGGCTGATTAATCCCCATGTCTCTCTGCTTGGGTCATAAAAATAGACCAGTCTGGCCGGCTGTGGTTCATGGTTACATCGTGCTCCAGGGCACTGGCCCAGCCCTGCCCTGCTTCCATGCAACAGCACTTTGGGGAAGCCTCCACGTGCCATTTCTTTCTCTCATTTAAATCATAGAATCATAGAATCATAGAATCACCAGGTTGGAAAAGACCCACCGAATCGAGTCCAACCATTCCCATCAATCACTAAACCATGTCCCTCAGCACCTCATCCACCCATCCCTTAAACCCCTCCAGGGAAGGTGACTCAACCCCCTCCCTGGGCAGCCTCTGACAGTGCCCAATGACCCTTCTGAAATTTTTTTCCTAATGTTCAGCCTGACCCTCCCCTAGTGGAGCTTGAGGCCATTCCCTCTCGTCCTGTCCCCTGTCCCTTGGGAGNCCCTGCTGGTCACGCCGTTTCTGATCCAAGCCAAGATGCCTTTGGCCTTCTTGGCCACCTGGGCCACTGCTGGTTCATGTTCAGTTGCTGTCAACCAACACCCCCAGGTCCTTCTCCTCCAGGCAGTTTCCAGCCAGACTTCTCCTAGTCTGTAGCTGCTCAGGGTTGTTGTGCCCCAAGCACAGGACCTGGCATTTGGCTTTGTTGAACTTCATGCCATTGGTCTCAGTCCAGCAGTCCAGCCCTTTCCCAACCTGAGTCGCACCCCAAAAGTTGCCAGGTTCCCCCCTTCCCCCTCTCCCCGTAGGCTGCTCCAGAACCAGGTTGCTCTACCTGCAAGGCTGAAAATTTAGAGGAAGCTTCTTAAATATTTTTGTGGCCGATTTTCTTGCAGCCCGTGCTTCAGCCAAGAGCTTCAACATCATCCACGTACCCAAAAATTGCCACTCGTGAATGGAGTTCATTTCTTCTTGTAGTTATGAAAGGCAATTCTTTCTTAGTTTGAGCTTAACAAGGGCTTTGAAAAATAGTTCTGCCTTGAAGGTTCAGGCTCTCTGACTTCAAAACCTCTCCAGGTAACAGAGCTGAGCTCTGGCCTCTGGCCTCCCTTCGGGCCATTCCTGCTGCAGAGCCAGGTTTTTTACTGTGTCCCACATCCCTCACGGCAGGTGCATGAGGTCACGGTTCACTTTCCTCCTCCTCAGACTGAAGGTTTCTAAGGGATTTTTTTCAGAGCTTGTCTTCTGACTGCACCTTGCAGCTGGTGACCATCACCGCTGCTCCTGGCCACCACGTCCTGCTGCTTTGGAGGTCTCTGCCTGTGGCTTCTCCTCGCCAGATAGAACCTGGGGGAGAAGGAGGGTGAGCAGAGTGCAAGGATGATCTCCTGAGATGTTCAGCCTTGGGAATCAGCCTCTTCTTCATATTGCTTAGGGTTTCTGCCTTCAAAAAACAATTTTTAGGCAATTTTCATGCTGTAGTCTGGAAATTGTGGGTGGTTATGTGTGGAACCTTAACTGTTGAAATCTAGTGTCCAGGCATGTAGCAGTTGCTCCGTGAGTGCCCATGGGCCTCCTTTCTGGCAGCACGAGGTGTACAGGACAGTGACTGCCCTCCCCAGACAGCTACCCCGCTTCATCGCAGGGTTGGGGATGCTGGAGCAGCTTCAGTGAGTGCTGGGGCAGAGCCGGGGCTCCTGTCAGGGCACTCTGAGGTGCCACAACACTCAGCCCTGGGCTCCCCCACCATCTGCCAGTGAGATTGACACCATTTTCTATTTTAAGACCTATCTGAAGATCCCATGGTTTGGAGAGGCTTCTCCAGCTCGGTTTTGTAAGAGCACATTCACCTGCCAGGCAGAGCGCCATGCGTGTTTGGCTGCTGCTGACTTTAATAATAAAATATTTGGGTAATGTTGTCATGAAGCGAGTCTCGGTAATGAACCCAACAGGCTGGTTTGGTTTTTGGGGCGAGATGGTTCTCACTGGGTCGCTTGCTAAAGGCGACCTGCAAGGCTCTCCTGGTCAGGCAGTGGATGTGGAGCAGCGTCTTCATTCAAACACCACTCTCTGGTCCTGGGGGGGGCAAATGCCACCCCTGTTCTTCAGCCCAGGGGTGGTTAAAATAGCTGATATGTTTCAAACTGATAAAGGAAATAGGATCAGTGCTGGAGAGACTCTCTGCAGAGCAGATTTTGGTCTTTTAAGCCTTTGAGCTCTCCAGGGCTTGGAGATGGAAGCAGGGGCTACGCCAGGCAAGCTGTCCCCCAGGCAGGGACTGTCCCCAACTCCTTTTCCCTCTCTTGGAAGGCTGCACTCAGCCCCTGGGAAGGAGAAGGATCCGTGCCCAACCTCTGTGCCCACCCTCATGGCTTTGGTGGTTTGTTTCCAAACCCCTCATTGTCTGCAGGCTTCTGTCATTTAAACTGATGCTCTGCAGCTCACCTTTAAAACAAAGCCTGAGCTGGTCTCATAGGAAGGGAATATCAGAGGAGGTTGGGATTTTCCTCTGTCTCGCCTTGTAAGCCTGGCTCTATTCTGTTCGTTAAACTGGCATCTTGGCAAATAAATAAATAAATAGAGCCACACCATGGTATGAAAAGAAAAATCATAATGTATCCTCCTGTCAAAGCCCCTGGGACACCCCTGGGGTGGCAACGTGTGAGCGTGAACACCCAGGTCAGGATTCATTTCCACACCAGGACCTGCTCCACCCTGTTGTTTGTTCTGGCTGCACCCCAAAATGTATTTTGCTGTGCTGGGAGGCCTGGAGGTGCACCCCAACAAGGTAACAGCAACTCTACTACAGGCATGGGTTTTAAGCAGAATTAACCAAGCAACTGTCCTTGTGCCAGGTCTTCTCCATGAAGGAAAATTGCTGTTCAGAGACTCAGGGTTTGTCCGCAGCCTGGCTGGATGCAGGGAGCCCATGTCTGATCCAGCAACACCAGCCCTGCTCCAAAACCACCAGAGTGAGCACAGTGACAGCTGAGACAAGCCAGTCAAAGGGACCTGCTGTCAGCTGGCACTTTTATTGCTGCTTTTTGGTGACTTGAAGAGATTCTCCAGCTGCCCTCAACCCTCCACCGCGCCCAGATGTGCCATCCAAACTCAGCTGGCTGCAAGCTCAGTCCCTGCCAAAGCTCCTGCTCCGTGTGGGAAAGCAGCAGCAGGGACCCAGAGGAGGAGCAGACTAAAGATTCTTCTGGGATTTTTGATTTTGTTTGGCTTAGGTTTGTCTTTCAGGAACCACAAACGAGTTGAGCTGCTTCTGCCTACGGCAGATGCTTGACTAACCTTGGTGGTGGCAGGGCTGCTAGGGAGGCAGCTCAGCCGCAGCAGCTGGGCAGTGGGTGTCAGATAAAGTCCTCTGCTCTCCAGAGGTTCCTCAGGTGTTTTCACATGTTGGAGAGGTCAGCAAGCCACTGGGACAGCCAGGGCTAGGGATGAGGTTTGCTCCATCCTGCCTGTGCTGGGCCAAGATTCTATCTTGCCTTTCATAGCCTCATACAACACAGAAAAATAGTTTAAAAACCAAAATGCTAAACCGATGGGTCCAGGAGCAGTGCTGGAAAGGGCCTTGCTGAGCCTTGCTCTTGCTGCTCGCCTCCTCCCTTGCCTGGCTGAGCCCCGGAGGGAATTCTGGCTCTTCCTTGTGCTGAGCTGGTGTTTGTACACAAGCAGACCTCCCCTGGCTTCTGCACTTCCAAGAGCTCCAGCCTTTCTTAGTTCCTGGAGGGAGGCAGAGCCACATTGCCAAAACACCTGGAGGCCTGGTGAATGGCCCCTTGCTCAACATGGAGCCTGGGCTCCTAAGGACTGTGACGCTGAGACTCAGCCCTAAGAACACTGCTTTGCCCAGGGAAAATAAACCACTGTGAGAACAGCTCTCAGATCCCATCCTTTGGCCACCATGATGCTCTACACAAGTCCCAAACCAGCCTGTCCCAGACAGTCCACATGCTCAGAGCTCTACAGTGATGATGCTGGCCAGGTCTGCAGCCGCTTGCAATTCAGCAGCTCCTTCCTCTCATACCTCGAGGGATGCCAGAGATGCTAAGACCACCGTCCCTGCTGAATCCCAGCAGCCCCCCAGGAACAGCGAGATGCTCTTCCCCTCCTGTTTGCTGCATCCTGGGATGCAGGGTAGATATGGGGTAGGGGACTGCCACAGCCCAGGCGTTGTGGAGAGATGACAAACACCCCATCAGAATGATCCCACCCTTCTGTGTGACACTGAGCCCTTGGCACTGCCTGGAGCCCATAGAATCATAGAATCACGAGGTTGGAAAGGACCCACTGGAACATCATGTCCAACCATTCCCATCAATCACTAAACCATGTCCCCATGTTGCAGATGAAGGCAGAGAGCCCTTTGGTACCACTCATGCCAGAGAGAAAGCACAACCACCAAGAGGGCTGCCCAGCCCGAATCAGCAACAATAGCTGGATCCTGGCTGTACAAACCCAATTCCTGCATATTGGATGGGAAGGTGGGTGCTGAAAAACTTCCAGTGGTGACTGGAAACAGCACAAACACCAGCTGGTCTTTGGACCTCCTGCCAAGGTGACAAATCTGCCCCAATGCCTGTGCTGGGAAGGTGCTTGGTGAGCGACAGCCACCATGCTGCCAGCTCTCCCCACGGATTAGAGTGCACTCTGACCCCTGGAGCAGCCCCCAGCCCCAGCTCGGGACGGCAGCAGCACCAGCTCCTTGCCAAAGGTGCTCAGGGATGTGGTACAGCCAGGACTAGGCTGGAAAACAGGTGCCACATGAAGAGCTGGTGGCTCCGAGTGGCGTGTAGAGCAGCTTCCCCAAGCTGGAAAATGCTGCATCCACTCCTGCAGGTGTGTGGGAACAGGGTCAGGCTCAGCCTGACCTCAGCCAGTCTGCACCCACAGGGGTCACAGCCACTGCGATGCATGCTAGCGTGCCTCTCTTCAAAGCCCGTGTGCTCCGCCGCGCCTCCTCACAGCACAGCAGCCGGGAGGAAAGAGTTAAGGAGCTGCCAGAGCTAGGAATGAGACCAGGGAATTCAGCTGCTGACGCAGGTAGGAGATCTGCAGGCGAAGCATCCCTGCACAGACACAGCAGCATCACCGTCATCGCTTCACTGTGCTGCTTTGGAGCTGCCCCCTCAAGCACAAGCCGCACACGGGGAATGGGCAACTGAGAGCCACAACAGACTGGGGACCCTACCTGGGGTGTCCACCCAGCTGTCTGGGTCACCCAGGACCATGCCGACTCCTCTCTTTGCCACCACAAACACAGCCTGACCCAGCCCTTCACCTGTGGTTGCTGCTGGAAGTGTGCTCCATGGCACCTGGATGCTCGTGGGCATCACGGATACATGGGGCAGAGCAGAGATGGAGCCCCACGGGGAGGGTGGGCACCACAGAGCAGTCAGTGAGGGTCCACGTGTGCTGAGCTTTCTGTTCTTGAAAAATTATTCATCAGCTGTCTGGGTAATAAAAAGACTTGGAAAAAAAGCTGGGCTGAGAGTGGTGACACAGGAGAAAATGGACACCAGAGACCTGGTGCTCTTGGGGCTGTTCCTCTGCACAGGACATGGTGGGATGGGATGGGATGGGACAGGGAGGTCCACAAGAACCCATCACCTGGCATCTCCCGGCCTTCACAGGCAGCACACAGGAATGGAAGAAGCAGCCAGTGCTTCTGCCATGCCTGGTGGGGGAAGCAGCCAGGGCAGGACCTGGGAAGCGGGGTTCAGCTCTAAAGAAAGTTGAGGGCAGAGAAGAACTGGTCCCCACACTCACGCAAACATCTGGAGCCAGCTGTGAGCTTGCCAGGGGTGGGATGGTCCCCAAGAGCCCTGCAGGGGTAGGGGGGGTCCCCTGAAACAGGGGTAATTTCCTCTACAGGTGCATCATCCTGCCATAGGGGCTCTGTGATGCTGGTCCCTGCTGGAGGACAGGGGCACCTGGCACATTGGGCTCAGGGCTCCAGAAAGCAAAGGGTTGTTTGCACAGAGCCCCTGCCAAGGCCACACGTGCTGCCCCTCCAGGAGCCAGCTGTGAAGCCAGGCCCGATGGAAATATAATGGGATAATCGATGGCCCATTGTTGCTGGGCTTAAATTAGCCGTTCAGGCGGGGAGCGAACAGTGTGAACCTAAGTAAGCAGGAGTCAAAGCAAGAGATGAATCAGCCCCGTATCCTCTGTAGCCCAGGGGGGGCTGAATGGGCACAGGCAGCCAGTCCCACCTGCACCTGCCAGCCCCCAGACCCATGCAGATCCTCTCTAGGGGTGCAGGAGATGCTGTTAATGGGGATTTACTTTGCTTTGTCTCATGCCAGGTCTAAAATGGCTGCAGCTGGGCTTAGTGCTACATGCCTTAATTGCCAAAAATGCCTTGCAAGCTGCAGCAGGAGTAAGGAAGCTGCTGGGTGTGCTGGGAAGGGGGCCTGAGCTGAGCATTGCAGGCTTGGGGAGGGGACAGCTCATCCCAGCCATCACCCAGGAGCAACAGCAGCACTCCTGCCCCAGCTCCCTGTCCCAGCAGAGCCTGCCAGCCCTTGCCCAACCTGCCTCAAAAGACCCCAATAAAAGCCATTTGGGAAGAGGTCCCCTACTCCATCCTCTTCACTGGCTGGGAGCATGTCCTGTTGCCCAGCCTCAGCTTTGCAGCCTTCATACTTTGCCCCACTGCTCAGCAGTGCCCACCTTGATACCTGGGAATCGCCCTTCCTTCTCTCTGTTTGTCTTCCTCGCATTCCTCCGGGCTGGCTCACACCCCACCCCGGACAGCCAGCAGCACTGGGGCACATTCAGGATTTCTTCATAAATTGCTCACTCTTCTGTGACAGGTCTGTTACCTGCCTGTCTCTACTCTGCTTTCTGGGCTTTGGACAGTATTTCAATCCCTGCTGGTAAGGATGTCCCTTAGGTGAGCTGGAGCAAGACCCCTGAGGGAATGAGTCCTCCTGCATCACCCCAGAATCTCTCTGCCTCCTCTTTTTTCCCTATTATTGCCTTCTAGAGCTGGTTGGTCCACCTGTACTGACTGCACATCTGCTGGACCTCAGATCACTGAACACCTCCCATCTCTGGTCCTCAGCTTGTGTTGCAGAAGGTCCTACATCAGCTCAGTTCAGCCAAAAAAACCGCTTGCACCAAGCTTGCCACTCACATATCTGCCAGCCTGATGTGCAACAAGCTCTGGAGCTTGCTGCTCCTTCCCCTCTGCCTAAGCTCCTGCCCCACCATCTCCGCACATGACACCTTCAAGCCCAAGCACCCCAGGGATGGATTAGCTGTGTGGTTTCAGCTTGGATTTTGTTGCTGTGCTTTCAGCCCATGCCAGTCTCTCCTGGTTCCTCTGATTCCTGTGTCTCAGCATCTGCAACACCTCCAGAGTTGTCTCAGCTGCATGGCTGAATCTCAGATGAACCGGACAAGCTCCCCAGTGCTCTGGGCACTCTTAAGAGGAGGGGTCCTGCCCATGGGGACAGGGGCTGCCTGGCCCTTTCCTGGGAGCAGGGCAGCAACAGGCAGGGGAGGAGAGGGGACAGAGCATCCCCTCCGTGGGGCAGTCCCACAGCTTTGGAGATAGTCTTGGCCCCCAGCCCCCAATTCCCTATGGCAGCTCCTCGGGATTCCTCCAGCACGGTGGCCCTGGTGCAGTGGGCTTGGTGCCAGCGCCCTCCCCGTGATGCCTTTTATGGCCCTGCTGCAGCTGCAGTCCAAACATGGGCTGCGGGAACGATGGAGCTGGGAGCCTCCCCGGCCAGCCCCAAGAGCCAATGCGGGTGCTGAGGACTGCAACGGGTGACCCCTCAGCCTGGGGTGCTCAGGGAGCTGGAGCTGAGCAGCACCGCCCTGTGTCAGCAGCACCCTGCTCACCTGGGGGGCTCATCAAGCACCCTGCAGCCCCCATCCCTGACCCACACAGCATCCATCCCTGCCCCACACAGCATCCATCCCTGTCCCATGCAGTCCTCATCCCCGTCCCACGCAGATTTTATCACCAACCCACTCAGCCCCCATCCCTGTCCCACACAGTCATCATCCAAGTCCCACAGGCACCATCCTTGCCTCAGACAACCCCACATCCCTGCCTCATGCTCCACCCTGTGCCAATCTGCTGGTGTGCACAGCATCACTTTGCACCTCCTCGTCCCCCTAAAGGCGCACAGTCCGTTGAGTCCCAGATGAGCACAGCAGAGTTGCACCAGCCTGGGCCAGTGCCACAGTCCCAGTTTTGATCCCAACACTGCAGAGAAATGAGCTTATAAGGGGCAGAAAGTCATGGGGACAGATGGCACTGCCAGCCTGTGAGACCTCCTGCCTGGTACCCAGGCAGGACTTCAGGGGACCCTGCAGCAGGGTGAGCCGAGCTCACTGCTGGAGGAAAGGGTGTGCCCCACCGAGCACACGGGGTGTGTCAGAAACCAAATTACTCGACTGTTCTCACAGTGTCATCCTAAAGAGCGGGCTCCTGCCTGTTGACTTGTTGTCACTCACCCCAAGGGATGGAGCCACCTCCATTTGAGACCCAGCCTGGCTCAAGCTGGACCCAACCTCCGCTGTGGGTCATCACACATGAGAACCCACTGGTCAGTGAGGGCTGTGCTGGAGGCTTGGGAGGATTCCAGATGGTTCCTCCAGCATCCATGATTTAGTGTTTGATATGAATGGTTGGACTCAATGATCCGGTGGGTCTTTTCCAAACTGGTGATTCTATGATTCTATGATTCTGTGATCCAGCACACCCGGCAGCCACAAGGTTCCATGGGGAGAGATTATCTGAGATGCATATTCCCGCCCTACAAACAAGGCTGCAGGATGACCTGGGCTCCATGGGGATGTCAGGGCAGAAAAAGGAGCAGGAGTGGGATGTCTGGGCAAGGCTGAACAAGGCGCAGTCGAGGATGAGCCTCAGGTTGTGCCAGGGCGTCTGCCTGGCCCCTCCAGCGTGAGCGATGTGAGGAGGCTGCGTTTGCTGTATTTCCTGGCTGTGGGCAGTAAATCCTCAGGAACTAGGACAGTGGCTGTGTTTTTAATGACAGAGCTCCATGAATCAGCGTCGCAGTCGTCCGCACACCCTGCGATCCCGTCTGCCTGGCAGGATCATCAGCATCATCAAAGCCTCCAGGTCCAAGCTGAAGCCACAGCCCTTCCTGGGGCCAACACTCACCACTGTCCTCCGTGCTCCTACATTTGTCCCTGCCGTTCTTTACTGATCAAAGTTGTAAAGTTGCTTTGCTTGGCTCCTTTCTCATATTTTCCTGATTCTTCCCAGCGGCTGGAAGTCTGAGATTGTTGCAACCCCTAAGAGTTTGGTGTTGGGGCTTTATCCCCATTAGTGATCAAGCAAGGCAGTGATGAATCTCTGACTGCAGCCTGTGCTGCCAACCTGGGAGGATGTTCCTGCAGGGTAGGGAAGCTCCTTAATCCAGTGCAGGGAATCCCAGTTGGACTCAACAGCTGGAACTTGAAATTTTCCCCACTGTGAACTAAAACCAGAGAGCATGTTTCCAGAGCTCTTGGCCTTTTCCACTGGGCTGATGGAGGTCCCCACTGCACAAAGTTCCTCTGTGAAGACCGGTGGTAAACATTAAACAACCACTACTGTGTGCTGGGCTGTGCAGAGGTGGATGGGAAGGAGTGCAGTGTTCCCTTGAGTCCTCAGCACGTGGCTCTCCAGGCACAGCAGGGACATTTTGGCGCTGGCCTGGGCTGCCCCAGCGTACAAGCTTCCCTCAAACAGGAACTAGTGAGCACGCACGGCAATGAGGGCTGTCCTGAAGGATGTCCCTAGCCTGGCCTTGTCCCAGACTCACCCCAGACCCAGTGTGAGTGCAGGTTGGTGGACCCTCATGCGCACCCTAGAGATTGTAGCAACTAAAAGGTACGAAATCCAGAAGACCCCTGGAACAGGAGAATGCACCTGGGGTGAATTTAAATACCTTCTGGCTCTGCTGACTCTGGCAAGGGGCATGCAGGGGGATCTCCCATGCCAGGGCAGCTATCAGAGAGTGGCAGAGCTGGTGCATGGGTCAAGGAGCCCAGGAAGCGAAGCATCTCTTGCACTGCCCGAGAGACAGCTGGAGTTTCCAGAACCTGCTCAGCATCCCCAGGGGAAACCAGAGAGTGAGCAGCAGCCTAAAAATAGCTGCCCAGGGCACACACACTTGCCCAAGACAAGGGGAAGTGAAAAGGGAGATGGTCTGCAGCTTTCCAAGGAACAGCCCCCAGCCCAGCTGCAGCCCTGCTCAGCCTGGTGCAAGGAGGGACCTCTCCATCCTTCCGAGGGACAGCAGCTCTGTCCCTTTGCTCACTAACTGCTCTCCTGGGACGTGCCAAACCTTCCCATGGAGTTGCCATCCTTCTGCTGAGAGGAGAGCATTCCCATTAAAATACCTCAACTAATGACAAGCAGGAGATGATGACTCAGTGGAGGTATTTCCCTTGCCCAGAAGACTCCTGATGCAAGGGATTCTCAGGCTGCAGGACTCTGGAAGGGAGCACCCTGCTCTCCTCATGCTGCTTTGCTGCTCTCTCATGTGTGAACTCCAGAGTCTTTCCTGAAGTGTCTTCACCTGAACATTCAGCACCCACAGAGCCCAGGACAATGTCACTATGCAACAGGACTGCTCTGCCAGGCAGGAGTAGTGCAGGATCGCAGGAGTCCAGTTTGAGTCTCTTAGCAAATACTTGGCTCTGTATAACCAAACACAGGTAGTCTGAGGAGGGCAGAGGCTGGAGGAGCCAGTCTAACCAGCCAGCGACCAGGCTTTGTCTCCCCAGCAGTGCTCACCCAGTTCCTACATGGCTGTTCCCAGTCACCTAAACTTAGCACGAGCTAGTGTGGAAGCCCAGTGCTTTCTTTACCCTGTTTAATGCACTTGCAGATTATTAGCCTTCTGGTTTAAGGCATTTATATACGCTGTACAAATTGCATCCAGGCACAAGGCTGGGGTTTCTGCAGTGACACAGTGACCCACACTGGGTGTTGGGGCTGAATTGCTGCCCAAACCTTGAAGGTCGGAAGGGGCTCGGGGTGAACCAAGAGCCATGTGGATGCACGGCCAGTGGTTACCTTGGATTGAGGCCACCAACCCTTGGGGTTTCTGCCAAATACAGAAGAGTTTCCACCCCCAGGCGAACGTCCTAATGGATTTAATGCACTTCGACTTGGGTTGGACTAAGCAGCTTTATAGCAGAGAACTCTCTGGTGACAGCGTAATGCACAGAGGGAGGACAGCATGGCCAGTAAATCTT
Organism: Piaya cayana; assembly: GCA_013389865.1. Lineage (NCBI taxonomy): Eukaryota > Metazoa > Chordata > Aves > Cuculiformes > Coccyzidae > Piaya > Piaya cayana. Next base: position 281,882 of record WAAB01013681.1, on the reverse strand, counting down.
TCCCAAACCTTTGAAAACATAAAGACTTGGCGTAATCCGCTGAGAGGATAAAGTGGTAGGGCAGTCGCTGGGTTGGTAAAATCATCTTGCAATCAGCCATGGGCTCCAGCTAAACCTGCCGGGGCGATGCTCACCGAGCGGAAGGAAGCCGGTCGGCACCTCGAGGCAGGCAGCGAAGGGAAGGGCTGCTGGGGAGCTGCACCACTGCCTCGGCTCAGGTGCAGGGAGGATGGAAACTGCCTGACCACAGAGCCACGCACGCTTCCTCCCTCTTGCCTTGCATGCAGGCACGGCGCGCCGGCCTGGCTGCTCGGGCATGAACTAGCAGTGCCCTTTTGAAACCAAGATGCTCCTGTCAAATGCTGCATCTTGGGACTGCTGGACGCCAGCAATGGATCTGTCAGAGAAGAGAAGCACAGAGGCTGTAGCCCCACACTGTCATGCACTGGCATGCAGCTGGATTGTGGCTGCGCAGTCTCCCTGCTGCCAGAGCCATCCCAGCAGCTCCCAGCTCACTCCCAAGGCAACCATGCACCTGGGCCAAGGATTTTGTAGCCATTCATAGAAGGAAAAACCCAAGAGCACAGCCCTGGACTCACCCACCACACAGCCAAAACACCGTGTACCGCCTCATGGTGCCAGCAGCCAGGACCCCATAGTCCTGGGGACACTGAAGGATCCCTGGGGTGTTTCAGAGCCCTCAGAGCTGTGGAGGTGTTGGTTGACAGCAACTGAACATGAACCAGCAGTGGCCCAGGTGGCCAAGAAGGTCAAGGGCATCTTGGCTTGGATCAGAAACAATGTGGCCAGCAGGTCCAGGGAGGTTCTTCTCCCTCTGGACTCAGCATTGGTGAGAACACACCTCAAATCCTGTGTTCAATTCTGGGCCCTTCACCACAAGAAGGATGTTGAGGCTCTGGGGCGAGTCCAGAGAAGAGCAATGAAGCTGGTGAAGGGGCTGGAGAACACAAGGAGCAGCTGAGAGAGCTGGGGGTGTTTAGCCTGGAGAGGAGGAGACTGAGGGGAGACCTCATTGCTCTCTACAACTACCTGAAAGGAGGTTGTAGAGAGGAGGGAGCTGGGCTCGTCTCCCAAGGGACAGGGGACAGGATGAGAGGGAATGGCCTCAAGCTCCACCAGGGGAGGTTCAGGCTGGACATTAAGAAAAAATTTTCATGGAAAGGGTCACTGGGCACTGTCAGAGGCTGCCCAGGGAGGGGGTTGAGTCACCTTCCCTGGAGGAGTTTAAGGGACGTGTGGATGACGTGCGGAGGGACATGACTTAGTGATTGATAGGAATGGTTGGACTCAGTCATCCAGTGGGTCTTTTCCAACCTGGTGATTCTATGATTCTATGATTCTATGATCACTGGCTGTGTGGTGGCAGTCACCACCTCCATAATCCTTGCAGCAGCTCAGCCCAGGGCTCAGCTCTGCAGTGCTCAGGAAGAACTGGGCAATTTGCCGTGACCACCAGCACTCCACTCCTGTGCCAGCATCCGCTGTGTGCCATTCCCAGACTGTGAGGCAGAACATGTGCTGACAAGGCCCTCGCCTGCTCCTCTTCCTGCAGCTCTCCAAGCTATCCCAGCCCAAACCAGTAATCTTCACTCCTGGCTGTGGGCAGCTAGCGATCGCATCACCACGCTGCCCAGGGAGGGGAGGCCAGGCCATCAGTCTGGATCAGCTCTGTGCAGTGTCTCGTGGCTCTGCCAGAGGAGCTGGTCCTGGCAGTGGGTGGGAGCCAGAGCTCAGTGGTGCTGGGTGCTGCACAAATGCTCCCAGACAGCCATGGGAGCAGAGTCCCTGTGTGATGCAGAGCACCCAGATATAAAATCTCTGTTGCTGGGAGCCCCAGTAGTCCCCACTGCCTAGGTCCCACCATGAAAAGGCTGCAACTTTCTCCACTTCCAGTCACCCTGCCCTTTCCAGGCAGCTCATGGCAGCACCTCGGTGAAGCCACACTCTCCTCAGCTGTAATCTTAGCAAATCAGTCAATCAGTCAATCAATCAATAAATCAATCAGTCTCTGCATTTAATAGCTTGGCATAAACAAGCAAGGCCTTCTAGAGACTCATCCCTCCAAGGAAGAGTTGCGTGGGTTGGAACTGAAAGTTGGGATGCAGTAGCTGAGCTGCACCTCCACATGCTGTGTCCCAGAAATTCTGTCTGAAGCCCTTTCTTCCAGGGCTTCTGCCAGCTCCTACCTAAGTGGGAGAGGCAGTGCTGAGCACCCAGAGGCTCAGTGGGGACAAAGAGGCAAAGGATCCTCCATATCTGAGAAATGAGGAGCAGCCTGGAGGCAGGAGCAGCTCCTGAGCTGAGCAGAGGCTGACACTGGTATCCCCGTGGATGTGGGTAGACCAAGCTGGCCTTGTAGCCACATGAGGTAGAAGAATCAGGTTTTGCTGCATATGGCAAAACCAGCAGTGCTGGAGTTGTTATTATATTATTGCTGAGGTTCAGGTGGTGGTTTATCTCCTGAGGAGCTTTTTAGGAGTGTTTTTTCCCTGTGTTTAATGTTCTCTGAAAAGTGATGCCTTTAAAAGAAACTTCAGGTAGAGCTGCTCCAGTCTTCTTCAAGTTTGATTACTGAAATGTTGAGATAATGCTTTTGTGCTTCAAAGCTGTAGCCCTTGCAGCTACCTGGCTGCCCATGCAGAGTTGGAGCAACCTGAGAAGCTCCATCTGAAACTCTTCCCTGGAAGCTCAGGTTAACTGTCTGGCATCGCCCACCCTTATCCTACCATTAGATTGTGGGGGACAAAACTCTGTGCCCGGTCACTCCTTTATATGGTCAAGACTTTGTTTCTCCTAGATAAAAATCTTTCATTGTCATCCTAGAAAGGGATAAGGACACCGGAGGTATCTGCTTTGACTCACTTTATTAGGAGTAGTTTGGTGGTTTTGCTCATTAAAAAGAGCAATCAGAGGCCAGGCTACCCTTTGCGGTAATGGGGGAAGTATCTGCCTGGAGGTTTTCATCCTTGTCCTTTGGTGTGAAATGAGTTGCAGCTTCTCAGGCTGGCTCCAAAGAAAAAGGGAATTTCTTGCTTTCCTCTTGACTGTGTCACACAGGGGAAAAGCCCTCTGGAAGTCCTGGGAAGCCACAGAGGGTAACTTTTTCCCAGTGCCTCCGCTGGTGGCATTTCCATACCACAACCCTAATCACCATCCCAACCTGTTCTCCTCAGCGAGATGTCCTGGAGCCTCCAACTCTCTCCTGCTCTCCACAGCGGAATCAGGGCTGGTGGCAGTATAGCTCCCATCTACCTGGAGAATGGAAAGAGGAGAAGAAATCCCAGAACCACTGCTGAGCTGTTATGCCTGGGCCAGACAGAGCCCTTCCAGCTCCTGGCCCATGTGTGGGACCCCTGTGTGGCTTTTGCTGCAGAGACACCTTTGTTTAATGTTTTACTTGGGGGGTTGTATCCAAAATTAAGTCTGACTCTAGAAGCTTCTTGTTTTATTTTTGTGGAACAGCTTGAAAGTTGAGCTGTATGGGACTTGCAGCATGTTGGCATTGTCTTTTGGGGTTTTTTTGATGGAACTTTTTATGATTCCAGTAGATGAAGAAGACTGGAAAAGCTTGCACAAAACATCTCAACCCTTTCACAACTTACTGGGCAGCTGAGCGATTCCTCACTGCCACCACGAGCAGATTGCAACCTCACTGGGGACACACGCACAGACCCATTTCTGATGGAGGAAAATCTCATAATTACCCTCAGCTGCCAAGGAACAGCATCGGCTTAAGTGATAAGAGGACGAAAAGAGCTCCAAGTACAGCCTTCTCCAGCCCGGGGGACAGCAGAGAAGGTGCAGGGCAGGACAAGGCAGAAGATGCTCACCAGCCTCCCTGCGAAAGAGATTCCCATCTCCTTCTGCCTCAATCCCACAGATCCCACTCTGCTTCCAGAGGGCAAGGGGATGCCCTCCCAGGTGAGAATTCTTCCCTGATTTTTGCTGTCTGGTGTCGCAGGCAATCTGTGTTGCTCTGGGATATGGGCAAGCAGGACCTGCTCCTGCCAGGAGGATGCTGAGCCCTGGGCTGTGGAAGGAGGGAGAGTCACATCCAGGGACGGAGGGACTTCAGTACCTTTTTCCTCTGAATTTCTCCTGACTTGCCTGACTCTAAGAAGATTAAAGACAGATGGTCTCCGTGCTCCCTTGCGGGCACCCGTGCTCGAGGCTGGGGGTGAAGGCGCAGTGGAAAAGGGCCGTGGGGAAAGGTGGTTATTCCCATCTGAGTCCCCAAGGGATGGAGTCTCCTGGGGCCCTGCTCTTTGGTGACTGGGGCTCTGCAGAGCAGGGTTGTTTCCTCCTCCATCCAGGGCTGCCTCCACTGTAAGGGAGCTCTGGGCATGAGGGGATGTGGGAGTCAGGAGCCCAGTTGTGCCCTGGATAACTGCTCTGGGTAGCCGTGCCACATGTACTCAGTATCTTGGCTCCTCCATCGGCCACAGGCTCCATTGTGCTTTGTTAAACCACTGTGGAAGTTCTCTGTGTACTACTGATAAGTCTCATTTGTGGGGTTTTGCATGCAGCCTGTCCCGGTGTGCACTGGAAGCAGCACAGAAAAGAGAATTCACCTAAGGCCCCGTGTGCACCAGCAGCAACAGCAGCGATGCACTTGTGAAGCCATTTCAGTTTCCACGTGATGACCCAGTTCAGGGTGGGTTTGCCTCTGGATTTTCCCATCACTGCTGCCTCTGGGTGCTGGTGACAGCTCCAAATCCTGCTGCTGTGCTTGCTCCACGCTGACAGCCCCAGCCTGGAGTGCTCGGAGTCTTTATGGTGCTTTCCTCAGCTCTGCGACATGCTGGGTGCTCTGTGGGCTGCTCTTCCTGCAGCAGTGTCAGAAAATACTTGTGTGTGAGCTCCATGGTCCTGTAAGTGTTGCTGGAAGCTTTGGAGAGAGAACAGCTTGTTGCAAAGGGGGTTGCTGCTGCTTTAGAAAGCCTGTTACTGGGGGCAGGGCACGTGTCACTTCAGCTGCTGAAGTAAAGGTGCTGGGGATGCTCCAGGGGTTTTCACTGGAGTAAATTCCAGCCCAGCTTCCAGCAGAGTTGACTCTTCCCTCATCATTTTGAAACAGCCCCAGCCAGCAATCGCCAAGCTCCTCGGTGCCGGCATCGGGTTTGAACCGCGAGGCAAAGGGGCAGCTTGTGTTTAGAAGGAGACAATAATTGCAAGTCAGATTTGCTTGTTCAATACTCTATTGACAGATTTGCCTTGGCAACCTGGAAGAGGGTTTCATTGTGTGCATCTTACCTCATGGCATCCTATTGATTGGGTGGGTGGGTTTTGTTTCTTGTGGGTGGTTTTTTCTTTTCCCGAGCCTACGTACTCATCCCTTTCCTTGCCTTTCTCCAGCATGGTGTTGACCTCAGCAAGGGTTATACTACAATCATTTTCAGAGTGGCCACAACTTCAAACGCAAGCCAGAGCTGACAAAAGCAGAAGGGCAAATCCTCAAGCCCAGCTGGCCAAGGCTGGGGGTGGCCAGGTAGGAATGAATGGGGCCAGCGCCCTCCCCCTCCCTCCAAGGACACCGTCGTGCGAGAGAGTCACAAAGTCCCTGCCCGGCCACCTGCTTGAGCGGCCTTGAAGGAAATGCTGCAACTATTAATGAATTAACTTTCTGTTATTATTTGGGGTGTTCTCCTGGTCTGTTTGGGCTCCAGGCAGAGGGGAGGAAAAGCTGAGGGCTGAAACTGCAGCCTTGGAGTCTTCATGGTGGAACGGGAGGATTACAGCTCAAAAAAGAATCGCTGGTTTGAATTGCTAATAATGATACAGACTAATGAGCAACATCAGAAATGATGGCGTGTGTAATCAGTGCTGCTTGATAGCAAACACAGAGCAGGAGCTACTGGTGTAAGAGGAGAGGGGAAGTGAAGCATCTTGTGTTTTGGAGAGGCAGAACCCAGCCCAAGCTGGGGCAAGGACTTTGTAAATAATGATGAAAAGAATAAGCCAAGACAGACATCAGCTCCAGGCAGTAGAAGGGAAGATGGCCAGCAAGTATTTGAGGGGAAATTGCCTCGGTATGTTTTCTAGCACCTGCAGGAAGCCCATCTGCCTCTGCCTGTTAGAGGTTTTGCCTTACAGCTGCACCCTGGTAGCTCCTGCTCAGGATCAGGCCCTCGCTGAACTGCATGGGCACAGGGGGGTGGCTAAAGCCTCTGTGCTTGCTCTACCTGCTCCTTGTACCCCCAATGGTGACTGAGTCCTGCTGAAAGGAGCTGGGTACCGACTGATGATGCTCAGCAGATAAAGAGAAATCTGAATTTTTCCACAGGTGTGCAGCAAGGGGGCAAATCCTCACAAAATATATGTCTGCACCTTATTCCTGCCTTATAAACAGGCAAATCATAAACAAAATGAGTGGTATTAAACTGCTCTCTCTGCTTTAAGAGGCAGGGGTTGGGTCTTGTTTCTTTCGGTTTGAAACCCTTTTTCTTTTCTCTCCCCTGCAATATGTCCCAACCAGTCAAGGAGACGCAGCAGTTGGAAGCGATTCCTGCTTTCCTTATTTGGGATATTTTATGTGGTTCAAAAAAAAGGTGTCCTCTTTCAAATTGACAAAGGGAAAGCCGTATCAGTTCGCGAACTGCTGCTGTCTGAGCAAGGAAAGAGACAGAAAATCACCCCCATTACAATCATTACCGTGAATCATGTGCAATCAGCCCAATAACAGAAAGTGGATGAACACCCTGCAGAAACCTTCAGGACGGGAGCTGCTGCTGAGCTGCAGGAGCTACGAGACAGGCAATGATTAAAATGCTTTTAATGGTGGGTTTCAGTGGTTTTGTTGGTTTTGGGTTTTTTTTTAAGATTCTATTTCATCAGTGGCCTCTCCTACTCTTCCCATGGCAGGTTCTATGGAGATGCCAAGGATGTCTGGTCCCAGGTTTAAATATATATATATTTACAGACATATACACGCAACCAGCCAGTCCCTGCCCTCCCTATCGCCTCTTCCCCGCTGGGTTCTGGGAAAAGTGGAGCTTGCCGGGCTGGGCCCGGAGCCGCCGCTGCTCGGGGAGCTGGATGCGCTCTGCAGTTTCTCCAAATCGAGGGGAAATTGCACCAAATGGCAACTCTCCTCCCTGGGCATTTGGGTTTATCGCCAGCACGAGCGGTTTGCGCTCGGTTTGTCTCCTCTGGCAACAGGAGAAGCTTGAAATGTCAAAGGGGAGGGGGTTAACAAACTCCGCTGGCGTAAATCGCACTGGATGGATGGTTCTTAGGGAAAAGCGCTAAGTTAAAAAAAAAAAAATTATATTTAAATCTTCCTGTCTGTGCTTTCTTTCGGCTGCCGTTCACAATGGATAATAATTCTTACATTAAGCCCCTTCGGCCCTCCAGGGAAATCAAAATTGTAATATCAGTTTGCTTTTTATTGGCTCGGCTCTGCGGCTGCGGCTTTGTTATGGTCCCCGGCGCGGTGACATTCAGCGAAGCCTCCTCGGTGCCCCCGGGACCGGCAAGGGACCCCGACGGCTGAGGATGCTCGGCGACGGGGACCGGTCCTGCGGGGACGAGGAGCATCCTCGGGGAGGGGGGCGGGTGCTGCTGTGCGACCCCCGGTAGAAAAGCCGCCTCGGTGCCGCTACCCCGGATCCTGGAGAAAGTTGCGGGGAGCCCCCCGGGGGGGGGCCGAGCCCCGTGAGGAGGGGCCGTCCCGTCCGGGCGCTGTGGCACCGGGACCCCCACGTGCCCCCAGCCCCGGGCGCGGTGGCTCCGGTCCCGCACCAGGACGGGGCTGCCCCGCGCGTCCCTCGTTCCACGGCGGCGGCTCGCGGGGCAGGGAACGGCCCCCCGTGGGGACACAGCTCGGCTGTTCCCGCTAGCGGAGACCCCCGGGGCACGGCACGACCCCCGTGGGGACCGGGATCAGACGTTCCCGGGAGCCGGGACCCCCGAGACACGGCACAGCCGGCGAGAGGACCAAGATCAGCTGCCCCGGGGAGCCGAGACCCCCACTCTTCGCCTTCCCGGGATCAGCCCCACGCGTGTCCGCGACCCCCGTTGTGCCGTGACCGGGATGCGGGGGGAGAAGATGCGGAGAGGCCGGTGCCCACGGCCGGGATCGGTACCGGGAAGACGCCCTGGTGACACCGGGAAGGTGCCCGGCCGGTCCCGCTCTACCTGCCCTTGGGAAGGTTCGTTCAGGCGCCGCCACCCTCCCCGGAGCAGAACCGGGAGGGGTTCGCGGGTCCCCGCTGGCACCCGCGGGTCGGCGCGGACACGCGTGGGTCTCAACCCGCTCCCCTCGAAGGAGAAGCGGGAGCCGCGGGCTCCGGGCTCTCGGTGGCCGCCGTTCGCAGCTCCCGGCACCGGGCGAGGGCGCCTCGCTGCCACCTGCCCCGCGCCCGCTCCTCCGGTAACGGGGTGGGGGGGGGTCTCCACCGCTGGGAACGGGGCTCGGGCTCCTCCGTGCTGTGCCAGGAGCCGCCGGCTCCCACGGGAGGGGGACACGGGGGGTACGGCCCGGAGCATCCTCCGTCGGGTCCCCGTCGTCGGGGATCGCGCACCTGCCCTGCCGGGCGCGGGGACCCTGCTGAGTCACGCGTGGGGCGGGGAAGGGGCCGCTCGTAACCCCCCTTTTTTACTCCATAACCGCCTCCCCCCCCGGTGCCCGGCCCTCGCCCGGGCTGCGCCAATCCCCCGGCCCCGCCGCTGACGGGCAGCCGGGGCTCGGCAGGCGCCGCCTCCCTGACGTCTCGCTCCGGGATTTGCACGGGTTTGCGGTGCCGCGGCCGCCGGGGCTCAGTGTCTGTCGGGGCGGGCGAGCGGGAGCTGCCGGAGCCGGAGCTTCAAGCTCGGTTGCAAGAGCAGCCGCCGATCCCACCCCCCCCCCCCT
>WAAB01013681.1:262176-272502 GCA_013389865.1 Piaya cayana | reverse complement strand
GGGGAAAGTGGAGGGGAGCGGGGGGTCCCCTCTCCGCACTCGTCAGCCGCGTCCTTCCTCCGCGCCGCCGCGGCCGTTTTCCTGGGTCCGGGAAAGGGGATTTGGAAAATTTCATCATGACATGCCTAGAATTCCTCCGGAATAATAACTGCGCTAAATAAACAGTTCCGTCCCCGGCCCCCCCCTTCTCCCTTTACCCATCCCCCCCACCATCCNAATTGCAGATGCGTCACGGAGGCGGGGGGGCGGGCGCGGGACGGGTTGCGGGCCCCGCGCTGGGGGGCGCGGCCCCGACGGGGCGGGCGGTGCGGGGCCAGCGGGCGACGCCTCCGGTTCAAGGTCCCCCCCGCGCCGCGCTCCCCCCACGCCGCGCCTTGCGCTCCTGCCTGCCCGGGGATTCGATGCCTGCGAGTGGAGGAGGCGGCGCTGCTGCTGCTGTGACTCCATAACCGCCTCTCTTTTTCTTTTTTTTTTTCTTTTTTTTTTTTTTTTAAGTGCCCTTCTTTTTTTTTTAACTCCTTTTTTTAACTCCTTTTTTTCTTAACTGCTTTTTTTTTACGTCTTTTTTTTACTGCTTTTTTTTTTTCTGCTTTCGGTGCATTTATTTCCTGTACCATTTTGTAAACTTCAGCCCCCTCGCTGCAGCAGGGGGAGGAGGAGGGAGCAGGGAACTTGCCTCATCAGGCACCTCCTGCCTCAGCGGGCTGGGCTGGCCGTGCTCCCATCCTGTCACCTCCTGCGGGACCCTGAGCCTGCAGCTCTGCACCTGCAAACCCCAGCTCCCCTCCCAGCAGCTCCCTGCCCCCGTGTACATTCATCGGCACTGCGGGATGCGGAGAATTTGGGGTTCGCATGACAGTGCTGGGGGTGGAAGAGGGGGGGTGCTGGGGGCTATGGGGAGCAGGAGTGCATGGAGTGTGGGAAGGGGTGCACGCCAGGGATCTGCATGCAGCCGCTTGGGCCTCGCTTAGTTGCACCCCACACGTGGTTGTTGGCATCACAGGAGCTGCCACGCATGGGGCGCAGGAAGGGGTGCACACTGGGGGCCCACATGCCGCTGCTCAGGCTTCACTGTGACTCTGTACCTACAGGGAGCGGCAGGAGCAGCTGATGGGATACCGCAAGCGAGGGCCCAAGCCAAAGCCGCTGGTCGTGCAGGTAAATGCATGATAGAGCCCAGCCCCACATCTCCTGGGCAGCCTGTGCGCAGCACGGCTTCGTCCCCGGGGAGCTGCTTTCAGCGAGTTTCATCATGCTGAGGAGCTGTGCCTGCAACCCCGGGCGCTTCGCAATACCCTGGGGACCCCCAGGCCCCAGAGCTGAGCTCATGGGGCGCTCCCAGCCCCCCTTTCTCTGCAGGCTGCAGGGCAGACCCGCTGCAGCCGTGGCCGGGTGGCATTAGCAGGCTGCTCGCAGGCTCGGCAGCAGCAGTCCTGCTTGGCCCCCGTTCCCAGACAGCTGATTGAAGGGTGCTTTTCTTCTTTTCATTGCTTCATTAATCTGGAGCAATGCCCAGCCTGTAAGTTGGAGTGGGTTGGGGCCGCCTGCTCAAGAACACGGTGCCCCGGGATGCAACGTCCCGGAACAAGAGCCTCTTGAAGGACGAGGGTTTCGCAGGAGCCTTTGGTACCTGCCAGAGCACACATGCCTCCTTCTCCAGCCCCAGCTGAGCGCAACCCTTGGCTTTATCTTGCAGCTTCCCTCCTTCGCTCGCCGCTCCAACATCCTCACGGGGCTGCAGGATCCTGCCGTGGACAACAGGCCGAAGCTGGATCTCGGCTCCTCCGGCAAGAGCCAGCAGCACCAGTATGAACTCAACAGCAAGAAGCACCACCAGTACCAGCCCAATGGCAAGGAGAGCGGCATGAAGCACCAGTCCCACAGCAAAGGGAAATATTACTACCAGCTGAACAGCAAGAAGCACCACCACTACCAACCCGACCCCAAGATGTACGAGCCCCATTACCAGCCCGGCAGCAAGGAGCCGCAGAGCCAGGCTTGCTTGGACAGTAACAAAAGCGCCCTGGTCACCCACCCCGACAAGTGGGCTCATGGCCCAGCCAAAAATCTGCTGAGCCCGGTGAAGAACCTCACTGCAGAGAGCAAGAACGGGGCTGAGAAGAACCTGTCCAGTGGTACCGGGCCTCCCCCCAGGGACAGGGTGACCAGCAATGGTCTCGGGGGCAAGATGAAGATCGTCAAGAACAAAAACAAGAATGGGCGCATTGTGATTGTCATGAGCAAGTACATGGAGAATGGGATGCAGGCGGTGAAGATCAAGTCCGGGGAGGCTCCCCGGAAGCGGGCTGCAGAGGAGAGGACTCCTAAAAAGGAGGAGAAGCTGGAGGCTTGGAGGAAGCCCGGGGTAGGCAGCAACTCCCTGAGCAAAGCAGAGGGTGAGGGCCGGCAGCCCCCGACGGAGCTTGAGGAAAGTTCCCGAAAGACTCCCCTGGCCAAGGAGCTGCCCCTCCCTCCGGCCGAGCAGCCCCTGCAGCTCACCACCAAGCCAGACCTCGTGCCCTGGTCCCTGAGTCCCGTCTGTGAGCACAACCCTTCCTCCATGGGACTGAACCTCTCCGACCCCAGCTCGCGGAAGCGCTGCCTTTCGGAGCCACACGTGGAGCAGGAGCCCAGCAAGAAGCGCTTGACCTCACGGAGCATCAGTGCCCCCACCTGCCTCAGCCCCCCGGCCCCTGAGCGGCCGGAGCCGCCCACCCCAAGCCAGCCAGAGGTCATCCTGCTGGATTCGGACCTGGACGAGCCCATAGACTTGCGCTGTGTGAAACCGCGGGCGGAGGGCGAGCTGGCCCTGGCGGAGGTGAAGCCAGAGGTGCCACCTGTGCCAGTCGAGAAACCGGTCGAGGAGCCTCCGCAGCCCCAGGAGGCTGCAGAGGAGGAGGAGGAGGAGGCCGAATCCCTGCAGGAATTCAAGCCCTTCTTTGGGAATATAATTATCACAGACGTGACCGCAAACTGCCTGACCGTGACCTTCAAGGAGTACGTGACGGTGTGAGGTGGGATAGCGGCTGCTCCCCGTGGGAGCTGCCTGCCCGTCCTGGGGTCACCAGCCCCACCGCCTCCCCCTAAGGTACTGGTGCCCCTTCCCTGGAGCCTACGTGCCCCCTGCCCGTGCCACGGTCTCCGCTGAGGGGACGCCAGGGCAGGACCAGGCACGGTGGCTACCCCTGCCACGCAGGGTGTCCTCGCCGCTGCTCCCGCTCCGCAGCCAGGGGCTGCCCCGGGAACCTGTGGGTGCCGGGACAGGGGAGAACGGGACCCGCCAGTTACTCAGAGTTATAGTATTATATATTTTAACAGTGCTAACTTGTCGAGTGATTCTTGCTCCCATTTGTACGTGGTGTTCTTGAAATGTATTGTTTGAGCTGAAAGCTGGTCGCTCTTGGGCCACGCTAATATATTTATTTGTAGGTATTTATATAATGAAATATAAAACCTAGATTTATGGAGTCCCTAGATCACCTTATAAACTATATCAAACAAATATTTTCTGTTCTCCTTTTTAACCATTCAGCTTTTGTTAGTCTTGTCCCCTTGCCCTTCTTATGACCCGCAGGACCATCCCTGGTATATATTTTTTGATACTGTACACATGTGGTGTTTCTATGTGCAAAAAAAAAAAAAATCGTTATCTAAAGCTAAACAAGCTATATAGAAATTGCTGCTATTAGAAATGTCTAAACTATAAGCTTCCAATTATTAATTGCTTGAATGTAAATATTAAATGGAGATGTTGAAAGTGCATTTGATGTTCCGCAGCTAGTGTAGATCGGATTGCAAAGCTCAGCTGCTGGGAGGTGGAGCGCGAGCTGCCAGCAGCGCTTCCTGGTCACGGGGGGGAAGAAATGTATCATGCAATCATGGCAAAGGACTATAAACCTTTACAAAAACTATCAGGATTTGGAGTGCGTTTGTTACCGCATACGGATGGCGCTGAAGGCGTCCCTGTGCGGGCAGGCTGGGGGGGCCCCGGAGCAGGTGCTTACAAGTTAAAATTGGCTCCGAGATGCAGCATATTGAGCACAATTCTGAGTTTTTACCCCAAATTACAGATGAGAGTGTACTGCCCGCAGCGTGTAAGAGCATCTTATTTTCTCCTGTGCTTCCCACGTGGGCAGCAAGGTCATAGGAGCCGGTGGTTCGATGTTTCCCTCTCCCCACAGTGCTGAGGCAGCGCTGGACTGTCCAAAGCAAAATGAGCTGTGTGAGATGTGCAGAGGGAAACCTGGAAGGCTTCTGGGAGCACAGGCCGTGAAGGTGGCTGCAGTGGATGGGGGATTGCTAGGTCTCAGCCTGGTGCAGCCACCCCAGCAGCACCATCCCTGGTGCTGGGGACCATCGTGATTAGACAAGAACTTTTCTAGAGAGCAGTATGGTCCAAATTCCACACACACGAAAAAAAAGCCTGCAGCCATCTCTGAACTAGATTAATAATTGCTGGAGTCCACTGAAAATAACAGCGCAGGGCTAAATCTTTACAAAATGGCTCACACACATGTGGCAACGTAACAGCGTGCCCGTGGAGCCCATCTGCATGCAGCTTGAGACACTCTGCTCCATCCCCGCTCCCCTAGGGATTCCCTATAACATTCCCAAGCAGAGCTGAGGAACCGCCCTCTGAATTTTCTGCTTGCCACGCTGGCTCAGTTGCCAGCCTTTCTCATCTTGGGCTTTTCTTGAAGTCGATTTCCAGAAAAGGTGTTCAGTTGAAATATTATGGTTGATGGTACATTAACATGTGTGTGGTCAAGAGCCTCAAGCTTGTGAGAAGCCAAATGAATTGGTTTGAGAAAGCTGGACTGTATCATGGAGCTGCCTGAAGGGATGGATGAGCTGCCCCTGTTATGTGCGAGAGCACACAGGGTCCTGCTTGTCGGCCCACTTCGTCTCACCAGGCTTCATTTTATTTAAATAAATTCAAAAAGTCAGTTTGGCAACTGCTCTTTTGTAAATCCTGAGGGTTATGTGGCTTCTGCAGAAAGGTAGGCAGCATCCAACCAGGTGTCATCTGCTGGGGCTTGTTCACGGTGAGAGCGACCGTGTCAGTGGTGTCAGCCCAGGTCTTGCCTACAGATGTTCCCGTGCCAGAGTCACAGTGCTTGTCTGAGACAGCTTGGGTTAAATTGGAGGAAAAACAGCCATTCAGTGTGCAGATGCCATTTGCTCCACTGGGACAGCTGTGGAGGCTTGTATCCAAGTGGAACAATGTCGACTGCGGACGCTGTTGGTTTTGGTCTGGTGTAGCTCAGTTCTGCTACTCAAGATGCTCGTGCCGCGGTGGGAATGGCTACTGGGAGCTCACGCCGGAAAGATGGCTCCATCCCAGCTATTTGGTCAAACTTCTTGGTGTGAATGAGGTCAATTCTGACAGCTGGGTTCATCTCTTCTTTCAGTTGATGCTCCAAAGTCAATGGGAACTCGTGCAATATGTTTAGTGCCTGTTATCTGCCTGCAAGGGGACCCCAAAATGTGATTGTATGTGCACAGAGAGCAAGTGGAAATAGGTGAATTAAATGTGATTAAAATCAATGTTTCGCCTGTTAGCTGTGCTGAATATTAAAAGGGTTTTAATCAACTCTACATGTCACTGAAGCTGTGCAAGTGAATGGCACAGTCAGCGGTGGCCGAGGATGCTGGACTCTGGGTGTCAGGGGCAGGTGAACGCTGGTCCATGCAGGGGATGGTTTAGTGGGAAGCGTTTCCCTGCCCATCCCAGCCTTAGCTGGCAGAGCAGACAATCAGAAATGATGCATTTCCCTTGATTAATTAAGCTAATGGTTATCTGAAAACAAAAATGGCAAGGAAGAGGAGGCGCATGCTCAGAATGCAAAATGTGATTTATGAAAGGGGAAGTGCGGCTCCGACAGACAGCGCAGGAGCAGGGCTGGGCAGGCAGCTCACCCTAGAACAGAGGCTCTGCCCCAGGAGAACTTCTTTAACTCAGACAAAGGTAGATGAAACCAGCAGTTTCTCACCAATAGTAACATGTGTCTTTTAAACGTGGGCTCCTGGCCAAAGCCCGAGCATCGCTGCTGCTGTCGTGAGCCAGGCCAGCAGCTTCCTTCCTGGGCCTGTAGGTGTGGGAGACTCTTGGCAGTCAATAACCGGTTGCAGGTTTACAGTTAGCTTAGCTTGTTACCATCTTCAAAAATGGATTGTGTTGTGTTGCCCATTTTTAAGGAAACAATTTTCGTCTGTGTGAGCTTTCTGAGCTTCCTTTAGTTTCCATAAGCTGTGGAAGCACCTAAAATATTGTCTCTGCTGGCAGTAGCTGCGGTTCCTTTGAGGCACCGTTTCCCGGAAACCACATAGCCAGATATTTCTTAGTTTAATAGTTTGATCATGTTTATCACAACTCCAGCAGCTTCCTGTGCAGTGAAAGGTGTGATAAGTAGTTACTGGTTTAAAAGATACACCCTCCCCTTGCTTTGTGCCAATTGGCTGGGAGGGATTAAGTGTTTAGGGTATGAATTACTTATTCATCGCGCCCTCTTTCCCTATTAAGTGCATCAAACCTAAATGCCTGTTAGTGAGCAAATTAATGTGGAGTCCACTATGACTTCCAATGGTTATCAAAGTGATCCAGGACAAGATGGAGCGTCACCACGCTCCATTAGGACGACTGCTGTGCGCTGCATTTAATGTATTTCCCAGGAATGCGTTAACCTCTGCTTGGTTTGGATTTATTCCAGGCAAACATTTGCTGATTTAAAAGGAGAATTTGTGTTAGTAGTTTAGCTCTTCTGAAAAGGTCTTGATGCATCCATCTACACGGGGCTTTGCTGAGAGGAGGGACTGCAAATTTGCACTGTAAAGCTGCTTTCAGGTTTCCCCCCACCCTGATCGTGTCTGCACTGGTCTGGCCACCAGCCCTCCCTCACTGAGCTCCGTTACCAGTGATTCCCGTGGCCTTGTGTGGTTTCAGCAGGCACTGGTGGGGTCGGAGCAGGTTCCACGGGAGGTGATGGAAAAAATATCCTCAGGCAATGGCCACAGGGCAGCTGGCAGCATGAGCCCTGGGGCTTGGTTGCATCTCTGGGGTGAGGATGCTGCTAAGGAGAAAGAAGTTAACACATGATATGGAGCTCATGTCTTTCAATCAGAATGAGAAACAGCCTCCTGAGGGTTGGAAGACTTCCAGATCCAGATTGGGAATGTGAAGGATGCTCCATTCTGGAGCGGGGATAGAAGGTGTAAGCAGCTGTATGTGATGGAAAGTGGAGGATTTCCTAGGCTGCTGGGGTACTCTGTGCTTTTGCTCATATGTGGGCGGGGGCAGCTCCTCCAAGCAGTCACTGCAGGCATTTTGTGGGTTTTTTAGTTTATTTTTCCCATTCTCTATCACTTCACTATGCAATGTCAGGCGCCAACTGTATGACCTTGCTGAATGCAGTGGCCTCAGCATCTCTACCCCATTGGAGAAGCAAGCAACAAGGTAAAGCATTCATGGTCATGTTGGAGGGGGAGAAAGCACACTGTTCAGCATACATTTTTCCAGGCTGGTCCTTTTGAGCACAGTGGGGCAGTACAGCTCAGTCATACATCTGTGGGCTGCTATAAAGTGTTTTGACTTAAACCTGTGTCCAACTGGACTGGTCCAAGGAGCAGAGACTTGCAGTGGAGGTGTTTTGCTGGATTTTCCAAGGGATTGATGTCCCTGTGTCTGGGAGAGTGGCTGCAGGAGGGTAGGGCCAAGGTGCACCCCCTCCTGCCAAATCAGAGCTGGGCGAGGGTGATAGCGAGGGGCTTTCTCCTGGTTCTGCCCCATCCCTGAGCTCCCTCGCCTCCCCCATCCTGTGGGGCCGCCTCTGGTTTGAATAGTCCAAAAATGTCTGGCGGTAGGAAATCCTCAGTCTCCTCTGCAGATAAGATCATTTGGATTCAGCCCAGATTCATACGAGATCTGTGTCGGGAGGAGGCGACTGCAAGGACACTGCTCTGTTTACTTTTGTACCAGAAGAGGAAAAAGGCTCCACAGTGCCGGGCACAGCCCAGAACATCTCCCAGCACTCCCAGAGCCTTAGCAAGCATCTGCCAAGGGTCCCCTGCACATGGAAAAGCTCCTACCTGCACCCTGAGCTGGGAAGAATCCCATTAAAAGCAAAACGAAGCAGCTCACTCATTCACAAGGGTGACTGTCACCAGCAATATCTGACCCAGCCTTGATCAGCATCAGTGTGGTGAGGAAGAATGTTCTGTGAACAAATGTTGGATGAACAAGATGAGGGCTTAGCTCCTGGGCCCCCCCATCCAGCACTCGTGGGGAGGGACCCTCTGCTGCAGTGGTGGAGAGGGGATGGGGGGACAGGGCTGGATGAGATGGGAGAGAGGCTGTGGTTGCTGCGACTGGGCAACGTGCAGCCTTCTGGGGGGTCAAGGAGGAGAGAAGGTCATGGTGGTAGAGCTGCTGATAACCATCCCCAGGTCTGTACTGGCGTGTGAAGTCTCATGGGCACTGAAGGGGGATTGCTGCACAACAGACCTTTGGGTGCAAAGAGGAGACAAACAAGGCTCTGTAATGACGAAAGCTTGGGGCAGGGGCTGATGGGGGCTGAAAGTGGCCAGGGTCTCCTTTCAATAGGCTGGGACCTGACAGTGCCTCCTGTAGCTGGGTTTGATCCCAGGCTCACCCAGGAGCAATTTGCTGGCACCTCCTGAAGTCGTATCTCAGAGGGAGCCGTCAGTTCAGCTGACACTGTGATGTAGTTTAAAGCAAACTGCAAACATGAAGATTTATTTTTATCGAACAAGCAGGCATATAAAACACTCCGTGCAGTGCAGCGCAGCCTGGTAGGAAGCACCCTGAATCCCAGGAGTTGCGGCTTCAGCGTGCTGGGCTCTGTGCTGTACCTGGCCCACCCTGCTGACAGCAGGAGTTAGGGGTGAGGAGAGAAGGAAACTTCATCGCCAGCTTCCAAATCCTCCAGGATCACTGTCAAACACCAGGACAGTTTTGCAAAGGGATGGTACTGGCACTAGCTGGGAGGACAGATCTTGATCCAACCAAGTCTAGAGAAGAGAAAGCTCCAGGGAGAACTTAGAGCGGCTTCCAGTACTGAAAGGGGCTACAGGAAAACTAGGGAGGGGCTCATTATCAGGGAGTGATGGCACAGGATGAGGAGGGCTGTTGGAGGTTGAGATAAGACATTAGGAAGAAATTCTTCACTGTGAGAGTGGGGAGGAACTTGCCCAGCTTGCCCCGAGGAGTCGTGGCTGCCCCATCCCTGGAGGTGTTCAAGGCTTTGAGCCCCTGATGCAGTGGGAAGTGTCCCTGCCCATGGCAGGGGTGGAACTGGATGGGGTTTGAGGTCCCTTCCAACCCGAACCATTCTATGATTCTATGTTGCTGAGGCACAACTCTGCTGGTGTTCCTGACTCTGTCCCAAGGAGGTACTAGGAAGAGAGTTACAGCCAAGCTCCATTTTTCTAGGGGGGTTGCACAGTGCTGTGGTCTGAGTGTGGACCATGGTGTAAGTTTGCTTGAGTCAGAAGTGCTTGGGTAGAGCTGAGAAAGGGAATAACCTGAATCTTTAGGTGGTGTTGCTGTTGTGCTGTAGCAGCCAGAGCAGACAAGTCTGACAAATATAGAAAATAAATTTAAAAGACTTAAATATTATTATAAAATGCATTAAGTAGTAACTGGAATGTAGGGTCTGAGCTGATGGAGGTTTTAACTAATGTGTATTTAATGTTGGATGTAAAAACCGTGCTGAGCAGAAATTCTCCTTGTGCCAACATAAAGCCACATCTCCCAATCTCTGGGGAAGCCAGTGAGAGTCTCATCTACATTTGCAGCAGGGATGAGCCTGGGATGTACAACACAAGGAATGTCGGTGTTTGGTAGTGACTGTGAAATGAGCCACAGCCCAGATCTTCCAGAAGGATCAACCTGCCCTCAGCTGTGGGTTTGCCCAGAGAAGGGCCTGGGGTCACTCGTGTTTGCCCCGTTCTCCTCTCTCCGACCGCCAGCATGAGGACTGTGTGTCTCTTGTTTGTGAAGCACAAGAATAGGACAACCAAGATGACTCAACCTTCAAAAGCTACCTCTGGGCTGAAGCTAAAGATGGAAAATTGCTGACCACACAAGCAGAGGCCAGAGTGGAAATTCAGACTCAACATTTCCCTCCCAGTCAGTGCCAGCGGTGGTCAGGTGAGCGCAGGTAGTGAACATCATCAGCTCAGGGCTAGCCAGGTGGGTTGTGACTGGTCCAGCCTGGTCGTGGTGATGCTCGGCAGTGCCATGTCACACCGCGTGGGCATTGCCACCCCAACCCCGAGGCAGGATCTGTCCCCGGGTGCTTTAGGGAG
>WAAB01013681.1:231151-244371 GCA_013389865.1 Piaya cayana | reverse complement strand
TTTTTTTTTTTTTTCCCCCCCATGTCTTACATTTCGTTGGAAAGATTATCTCTAGAGTTATATTTTCTATTAGATGTAAATATGTTATTTAAGAAAAAATGCATATATATCTATATATATATTTCAACTCTGAGTTGTTTTATTTAAATGGAGACAACAGTGACTGCTCAGTTGCTCTTAGAAAGGACAATAAAACTGAGAACGAACAGAGTTCATGCATCTGTTGCAGGAGCCGGTGTACATAACGAACGATGATCATAGCTAATTATGTTCTGGGTTTTTTTAACTATTATTTTTCATATGATGCTGTGGATGGTGGAGGGAGGACATGTTGCTCCCTCCGAGGGCAAAGTGCCCTGGTTTCTTGATTGTGATATAAGGTGTTGCTTGTACAATCAAGTGTGCTGTGTCCAGAACTGTTGCCCTTGACGGTTGAAGCACTTGAATTTACAGTGTTGTTGGGGAGGGGGTGTTTCCAGTGTAACAAAAAAAAAATATGAGGTTGCTACGAAGTCGGGGCGGGGAAAAGCAGAAATCCATAAAAAGGCTAAAAGTGTTCTAGCGGAGTATTAACTTGAATTACCTTTTCTTGCGGAGGAAGGGGAGGTTTTGTGTGTGTCAGGTTCCTGAGAGGGATGATACTGAAATGCACTTTAATAGAGCTGTCGTAGCAGTTGTGGGAGATGGGACTGAGCTGAGAATCTGTTTTCATTTTGTCTGGTTGCTTGATTCTGTTCCCCCACCCACTTAAAAAAAAAAATTAACAAAAAACAAAACCCAACACAAACCCCTCTGTTTACATTCCTGAAATGCCAGAGCGGTTTGGGAGGGTAGCATGTCACTGCCCATATTTAGATGCTTTATGCCGCTATAGAAAGTGGATTATTATTTCCTACCCTCCCGGCCCCGGCCCTGACACCGTTCACTTCAGCCTGGTGGAAGACTCCAGATAAGGTGTTTTGGAATATCCACATCTCTGACAAATCCCAGAGCCACCTTTATGCATTCAGAGACAATAAATATTTCCCTTTTTCTTATGCTAGTTAAACAATAGCCAAGAGGCGAAATATTCCCGGGCGTGAGCAGCCCTGCTGACTCGGGTGCCTTTTTGTGGTTGATTTGCCTGTGTTGTTTCTCCTGGCTCTGCTGCTTCTCTCCCTGGGCTGGGGCAGGACAGAGCCGTGGGGTTTGGTGGCTCTGGCCACACTGCAGCTGTTTCCCCACTGGATTGAGCAGCAGCCTTGGGCTGCAGCCCCCAGCTCTGCTCATTCCTGCAGCCACAGCCTGATGTGGGTGGGGAGCGGAACCTTCTACCTGTGATTTTGGTTGAGGTGTTCCCACCCTGATGCGTTGTTCTGAGCATCTCTGGGGGTTGGAAAGCACAAGGTGGCTGGCAGCAGCCGAGGGCTGGAGTTGAGCAGATTATCCTTGTCCCTCCTTGGTGAACAAGCTCCTGAAGGCTCCTGGTTTGGGGGTTGACAGCATGTGGGGCTGGAGGAGTGGGAGAGGGGCTGGGGAAAGGAGCAGCCAAGTGCTGTTGGGCTGTTGGGCTCATCCATGCTTGGTCTCCTTCCCCATCCTTCTTTTGGGATTGTGTCAGCTGGCCTAGCAGGAGGATGCTGCAGTGACTGTACAAAAGGGAGACAGGTCTGCAAGTTCTGGCTTTGTTTTAGTTGGGTTTACTTTCACGTTTCCTTTTTTTTTTTTTTTAAGGCATATTTTGTAAAATTGAGATTTTTAACTTGATTTATACGAAGAGCCAATGTGCTGATTTCAGTGTCAGTGCCAGCTGACATGGGACGTTTGCGTTGTTGGAGGGACAGTGATGGGATTGAGGTGCCCGTCCTCCCGCTGCTGCGGTGCCAAGGCTGGAGGATTCCTCCCTTTGCGAAAGAGCCCGGAGCTGAGCTCCCGTCCCACTGGGACATGGTTGGGATGTGGTGTGCTTCGCTCCAGCCCTGTGTATATGTGTGCGTCCTAACACACATGTATATGGAGCAAAACATAACATGTGGGTGTATATGTGTGTATGTACATAGTGACGTATATACTGAGTGTGTGCGCGTGCGGGTGTGTGTGCGTGAATTATTTAAATCTAAGACTTGTACAAAACCCCCAGTTTGGCTAAATCTCAGTCTCAGAAGTGAAGCTTAACTACGTGTCTTCTGCCAGCTGTGAATGTCCATATGAGACCTGCTTTTTATGTGAGTTTGAATATATACTTTGTAAATAGAAATGTGTCTGTCTTCCCTTTGGGGTGCTGGGCTGGGGAGGTTGGGGGGATGGGGGTTGAGCAGGAGGACTGTGGGGCAGGTGAGGGATCCAGACAGCGTGAGAAGATCCTAATGAGGCAGGTGGTTCCACCTCTCCACATACCCCCCCTGCTGCAGGGGCAGGCAGGGCTGGGGGAGAGACCTGATGGGGTATCCCTGCATCCCGCATCCCTCACTTTGCAGGGCTGGGACTTGACGGGGTGGGTGGCTTTGCATCTACACATCACCCCCTCTGCAGGGGTGGCTGAGGCCAGGACTCGATGTGATGGGGGGATCCCGATGGGGTGCACGCTTCCACATTCCCGCATCTCCCCCTCTCTAGGATCGAGCAGGGTTGGAGCAGGGACTCGACAGGGCAGGCAGCTCCGCTTCTCAGCATCCTCCCCTCTGCTGGGACAACTGGGGCCAGGATGGCCTCGATGGGATCCCATCCGCATCCCATCCGTCGATGTGATGGGGCGATTCCAATGAGGCAGGGAGCCCCTCTGCAGGGACACGTGGGACCCGACGGGTCAGGGAGGGAGGATCCTGATGAGGCAGGAGGTCCCGCATCCCAGCATCGCCCCTCGACAGGAATGAGCAGGGCTGGGGTGGGGACCCGACGGGGCGGTGGGGTGGGAGGCGAAGAGGTGTCGAGGGCCACCCCCAGGAGTCCCGCAGTGCTCGGACGGCCCCGTGTGCCGCTCCACCTCGAGGAACCGCCCCAGGGAAGGCACCCGGGTAGCGGTCGGGGCCCCAGCGGCGCCCCGGGTACCGGCGCTCCTCCCTTCCGACGGGGCGGGCAGCGCAGCAGGGGTGTGGAGCCTTTGTATTCAAATCTGCCCCAGCCACGCAGGCGGAGGGGAGCTGGGGTTGGGGGGGAGGGATAGGGCGGGTTTGGTGGGTTTTTTTTTTTTTTTTTTTTTTGAAGCTGTGTCCTCATTAACCTCCTTTCTCTGCTCCGCCGGGTGAAAGGCGCGGACCCCGCATTATGGGAGCTGTCAGCGCCCGGGCGCGGGAAATGAGTGTCAAGGAGGAGCAGGAGAAAGGGCCGCACAAAGGCGCCTTTCTCCCCCGGCCCAGCGGGGGGGCCCTTTCACACGGGCCGTGGCGGGGCCCCCAGCGGGGCGGAGGGAGGGGACGGGGACGCCGGAGGGGGAGGCGGGATGAATTGGCGGAGCCCCCGGATACGGCCCGTAGGAGCCTCTTCCCCCCGGGGCTCCGTGCCCTCCCGGGGTTCTACCCGCCCCGACGGCGGGGACACCCCCTTGGCCCCCGCTGAGGCAGTCGGGATCGAGAGAGACCCCCCCCGGTGCCGGGGTGTGGCCAAGCGCGTCCTGGTCCTGCTCCCGGTGCCGAGGTTGTGGGGAGCTGGGTCCCCGGAGCTGAGCTGAGCTAGAGCTCAGCCCCCCCCCTCCATCCTTCCGCAACCTCCCTCCAGCCGCAGCGGCACCGGTAGAACCGTTGGGGGGGAGGTAGGGAAGGGGGTTTTGGGGTCCCCTCGTGTTCTCTTGTGCCCAACCAGGGGCTGAGACGCAGCCTGCGAGCAGGGGAGGCAACACGGAGTCCCCGGGAGGGAAGATGCTCATCCTGGGTGGGGTGGGGGTCCCAGAGCAGTGACCACAGCAAGGCTGAAAAGTTTAAAAAAATATTTATTGATACGCTAAAAAAGAGCAGTGGAAAAGTTATTAAAAAAACAAACCCCAAACACAAACCCCTGCCCAACATAATCATCTCCTAGTGTTTTCCAGCAAATAAATTAAGGGTAGCCTAGAGGTGCTGGGTCTCCGCTGGCTCAGTGGCCAGAAACACAAGAAAAAGCAGAAAAGGCAGGAGAGGTGCTGGGAGGGCGAGTGGAGACCAGGGGGAGCGCAGCCCCCAGCCCCACCTCGCTCCTCACTCGGGTTGGGCACTGCAACAAAGCCCTTGAGCTTTCCCAGGGTAATAACATCTCCAACTTTTGTTCTCTGTAAATAAAAGCAAACAAACAGCTGTAGTTTAAAGCAATTATAAGTGTCATACAGGAACGATTTAGCTCTCTCTTTAATTAAAACATACAAATCAGACCAGTGACTGGCACAAGTTACAAGAACAATTGTTCATTTTTCACCCATCCCTCAATTTCTTTCAGGGAAAATCTCTCTACATCTGGAGTCCTTCACACCCAGCTCAGAAACTCAAAACGAACCAACCCTCACAAACCATCCCCATCCCTCCACGAACTCCAGTTTTTTTGGTACAAAATATATATATAAAAATAGACTAGGTTTCTAGGGATGATGGCTGAGTTGGCCACCTCTTCCAGTCCAATGGAAAACAAAAAGATGCTTAACCAGATTATGCCTGGAGAAAATATCCATTCAACATACAAATACTGAGGACTTTCCACATTGGAAACCCCTTAGAGAATGGCAAATGACAAACTTTTAATTGGCTGTTTGACACACGGCTGAACACCCCAACCCGTAGCAGCAAACTTAAAACAAAGAGGGAAAAAAAAAACCAAGGTAGACCTTGAATACTGATGATACTGGTGGGTAAACAGGGCTTGCTTCGGCTTTCAGCCCCTGTCCACAAAGGATTAAATTGTTCACATCATGAGCCTCTGAGAGGCAAAACCAACAGGAACCATTCAGACACCCCAGCGCTGCTGGGAAAGCCAAGATCCTGAAACATGAGGTTGGGAATTGGCTGGGGAAGGAGCGCTGGAGGAGATGAAAGTCAGAAGGAAAAAAAAAAATCTGGATTATCATTTTCACCATCCTTAGACCTTTGGAATCGAACCAGCTGGTGAGCAGAAGGCACAATAGCAAGCGGTGGCAACAGAGTCCTGCGGCTACTGGGAGGGGACACACCAGGGAAGGGTGGGTGATGGAGGAGAGCTGCTCACCATCGGGGTATGCACTTCCTTGGATGTGAGCAACAACTCGACTGGCCAGGAGGCAGGAACAAGCATGGAGAAATGCATTTGAGCTTTGATGAGAGCTCTGGAAGGAGCAGCCATCTTAGAGCTGGCATGTGGTGAGCACAGCACCCACCCTCACAGTTCATCTCCTGCACCCTCTGTGGATGCCTGGTGCCTGACCCCCTCTTGGAGCATCTTCGGATGCTTTTACCCCCTGGGGGACACCAGCCTCCTCCCTATCCCATTGCTCTAAGCAAAAGCATCCCTGCTGGGCTGGCTTCCTCCCGGCGAGCATCCCTTGGCTGCCCTCAACATTGCAGAACTCCGCACCGTGGCCAGGTGTCCCGCTGGATAGCAGGGCACCTCTCCCCATCGCTGTCACTGCTGTCCCCAGGACCTTGTGACCACCCTGCTTTGCATAGGCACAAACCTGTCGTGGGACCGGTGTCGCAGGCCAGGCTGAGATAAGGACAGTCCAAAAGGCACATTGTCGTTCTGTTTGGATTTGCAAAGGCCAAGTACAAAACATTTGGTGTGTGGGTAAGAACGTTACCCCCTGTGCTCCCAGATTCCTTGATTCTTCTCCCGAAACGCTCATATCCCCAGCACAAAAGCAGAGACCATGCCCAGAGCATTCATTTCTGCTGACACAGGCTAACTTATCCGTGGACGGCTCAAAGCAACAGCCGCTCCTTTGGCAGAGTAAAAGCCTAGAAGGTAAATGGCACAGACTGTGATATTTTGGCATCATGGGGCTTAATGGAATGATTGGGAACCTCCTCCACGGACAACGCTCCCTTCTCTCCTTTGCCTGGGTGGCCAGGAGCAGAGCATGGCTGAACAACCCCTGCCCCAGGCTGCCCCACACTGTGACGAGGGCATATTCAAGGCTGCCTGGCTGGACTGGGGCAGAGCTGGGCTGAGAAGCCTGCAGAGATCCTGCTGCAAAACATCAATACGTCTCTACCCGCCCCGGCTTGCGGGCATGCTGTCAGCTCATGCAGGATGCTGTGCACAACAAACTCAAAGCCACAACCAACAGCATGGCTGGGGATTAAATACAAAAGCTAAAGGGATAGTTTGGAGCACAGGAGCCTGCCCCAGCAGAGGCTACAACCACTGCTTGAGGAGCAACCTTGAACACTGGGAAACGTCCCTTGAACTAGTGGGTAGCACATGCAGGCAGAACTGGCTTTTCATTCACCTGAGAATTTGCAGCAGCAAACGCAGCCGCAGTGAGTGGATGGGTTGGGGGGGGGGGGCGGCAGAAGGACATGTACCCCCAGTTTGGTCCATTTATCTCTGCATTCCTACGCGTGACAACACTCAGTGCTCCTGCCTGCCACCAGGTCAGTCACCGAGCAAGGGTGACCCCAAAGCTGTTCACACACACCAAGCAGCCACACTGGAGATGCTGGTGGCAGAGCTCTTCAGAGGCACCTCCTCACCACGCACCAAGACCTGTCAGACTGCAGAGAAAGGAGTTTAGCATTAATAGAACTAAAGGGACATTGAATGCTACTAAACTGCTGTCTGAACTACTGCTGCTAATCTTGGCTTGTAGAAGTAATCTATAGCAGGGAAAAAGACTTCCATGTAAAAGTCATTACTGTTTGTAATTACAAGCCAAAATAAACACCCTAGGTGCTGGCATGGGATGGCAAGAGGAAGGAGAAGGGCTGCTGCAGGACATCTGGGTCCTTGGGGAACAGCAGCTTGAGGCACCCGCTGCTACCACCTCACCCTGCCCCTTCTCCTTCTCCTCTCCTTCTCTTTCCCACCACTTCAGACCATGTAGGTGTCCTCAACCAGCTTCTGAGCCCTCCGGCTGGAGAAAAATGTGCATCATCAGTGTGAGTCAAACCAAATTAGCATCCAAGGCACTGGACTATGGGCTGGATCCAGCTCTGCTTCCACCAGGGAGGGCTCACTCATCCCTGGCTCTGCCTGGGCATCACTTTTTAGCTGAACTTCGGTACCAACCTCACAGACACCTGGCAGTTTGCTTGTTCTGCAAGACAAAAATACTCTCCAGTTTGGTCCCTACAAGAGCATGGAAACTGCTGAATGGGAGGAGAAGATGCTGGTGATGCTGGGACAAAGCAGAGGAGTGGTGCTGGGGCTCTCTGGGCTGCACAGAAATCCAAGCTTCACTTCCCTCTGAAAGTCAAGTCACTGTAAAGAAGTCAGCAGCTCTTGCTGGCTCCCACCCTCAGCAAGGCAGGACCCTCCTCAGATGGCAAGGAGACACCTAATGCCAGCTGTCCCTGCTCTGAAAGAGGCACCTTTGACACCCTGTCTCATCAGTGGCATCCAGGATTCAATCTTCCCTAGACTGGGTTTATTCCCATCCCTCAAAATATTAAAAAAAAAAAAAAGGATTTTTTCTTAATAAAAAATGTAAACAATAGTTCCCTATCAGCTGGAAACCATAACAGAAACGTCATGGACTTCACCATCATTGGAAGTGACCTTGCCCAGGGAGGTGGCTGGGCTGAATGTACCCTGAAAAACCCCCGTGTACAGCCACCCCCCATAGCCCCTGAGGGCTGGGAGCAATGACTGCCTCATTTGGATTGATTCGCCACTCCCCACGACTCACAGAAAGATTCATGGGGAGCCCGGAGGAAAGAAAAAGATCTCCTTTCCCTCTCCCAAGTATAAACCTGGCCCATCGCAGCTACACACCCTCTCCCTGCAGCTAGAGCTGCAGACCTTGTCATCTGCTTTTTTGGGCTATAAAGCAAAGAAACCTGTGTACAGTGAAGCCGGGCTCAAAACTTGCCAGTCTGTCACCCCAGCAGCACCCGGAGAATGGTATCAGCCACCTTCACTCGGGGCACTGGGAGAGGATGGAGAAACCTGGAGGGATCCATCGACCCACTGACAGTTTTGAGCAGGTTTCACTGCATCTTCCTCAAGCCTCTCCAGACACAAGTCCCAGCAGGTCTCACAAGGTTTCTGCATTCACTTCAAGAAAGAAAAACCTGATGGAAGAACTGGGCAAAGCTGAGGGAGAGGCTGAAGGACGTTCTCACACTTCCAGGCTCAGTATTGCCGTAGGTTGAAAAACCCGACGCTGGTGGGGGACTCCTTGACCGTCACTGTGATCAGGTTAGCGGTGACATCGGTGACAAAGACGTGCTCAATCAGGCTGCGGGTGGGTTTCCAGTCCTGGCTGGTCTGGATAGAGACAGACATGTTCTGACCCACGCTCGGGAAGGATGCCGAATCCCGGTCTGAATCTGAGCTGGTCTCATCACCTGTGCTCATTTCAGAAAGGGCGGCCGGCTTGCGGTTCTCCGGGGCCACCTGCCCCTCCTGCGTGCTGGCTATGCTGCTTTTGGCTAAGTCTCTGTCACCTGCCCGCTGTGCCTGCTTCTCACTCTTGCCTCCATCCCCCCCTGAAAGCACAGCAGCAGCGTTCAACCCAGCACCCGCCGTGCCACCCTTTGCACCGCTGGCTCCCACTGCTGTGCCACTGCCGGAGCCTTTGGACGAGGTGCTGCAAAGGTGGCGAGGGAGGGTGCTGACTCCAGCTGCACTTTGACCGTTTTTGACACTTTGCAGGTTTAGAGCCTGGAGGTTCAGCTCCTGACTGGAGGCTGGTTGACTGCTGGCCCCGGAGGAGCTCGCTGGCATCTTGTTGCCGTTGTGCAGCGTTTGGCCTCCTGCAGCAAACCCTGATTTCTGGTCTCCTCCAGCACCGCTGCTAGGAGCCTTGGCAGTCTTGGATCCCTGCATGCTCAGTCCATGCTCCCCAGATCCTTTCTGGTTTCTCATTTTTAAGTCCAGCCCTAAGCCACTCTTACTGGATGCCTGGGATTTCAGTGCCAGCCTGCTCAGGGGCGAGGTCTCTGCTGAGTTCTGGCTTTGGGACATCCTGTTCATGTAGTGCACAATGGAGCTCTGCCAGCTGATGGCCCGGTTTGGGCTCGTGGAGCCGCTCTTCATCATGTTGGTCAGGTTTTCTGTAGACGAACCCCCCGAGCTGAGCCCACTCAAGGTGCCCGGTGGGTCCTTCAACATGGCCATGCCCGAGCCCTGCGAGCTGTGCTGGGGCTGCACCTTCCCCATCAGCTTTGCACCGCCACCCACCTCCTTCCGGGACGTTTTCAGCACCTTTGTCAGGTTCACGGTCCTTCGAGCCGCTTTCTGCTCTGGGGGAAGAGGTTTCCGCCCACGCTTCTTCCTGGAAGCGTCTTTCATGTCGGGCTTCGCCACCAGGATCTGAGCTTTCTTCTGTGGTACTGGGTGAGTCTCTCTGCTGCGTGGGCCCCTCTTTGCTTCCAGGTCACTTTCATCCTCTTCATCCGAGGAGGAGGAAGAGGAGGATGTGGAGGAAGAGGAACTACTTGACTTAGTTTTTGCAGGCATCTCTGGTTCCTACAAAGCAATGGAGAGAAATGGAAAGAGTTAACGTGGATTACCAAAGAACCCTTAGGGCACTGCAAAGCCTAAGACTAACACAGGTACCCTCTCCCTGATCTTCTCAACCTATCCCAAACAAGTTAGGGAGCTGATAGTACAGAATCAACCAGGCTTAAACACCAGGTGCGACCCTGGTGCCAGGGACCTCTTCTGTCTCCTTCTACAGCATAGCCAGACCAGCAATGAAGAGACGTCCTCCTTGCAGGCATCCTCATCAACACCCACACCACTGCAAACCCCCCAACCCAGACACCATGCCCTCTCCAGCCTCCAGAGGCTGAGGATCCTCCTCATTGTGCACTGTGGACAGATGCTCGCTGGTGCCTTTGAGGCCAGAGCGCCTCCAGTGCCAACGTGGCTGTGGATTTCCACCACCACCAGGACTCACCACTTGTTTCCTGGGCCTGCCCCTGGGCCGCTTGCCCCTCTTCCGATTCTGCACTTCTTTTTCATGTTCCCTGAAAAAACAATTAAGGACAAGGTCTGCAGGGAAGAAGAAAACATATCCAACATAGCTCTGGCTCCTCCTTTTCTTCCATCATTAAAACCTTCTTTGCTCAGGATGCTATAGGCTCAGCTCCCATCCCAGCACTTGAGCAATGGCTGGGTCATGTTCTTAACCCTGACTGGCATGCAATGATCTAACAGGCTCGCAGTTCTTTTACTTGAACCCATGCTGCTACAGGCACATCACCCTCAGGTGCAGTCAAAAAACCCCGATAGCCTTAGGGAAATGCAAAGTCTTCTGCAGTTCCAACCTCCTCGATGTGGCACCTGGACTGTTTACCCTTCAGGACTGGCATGGGTCACTCAGACCATGAATGTGATACAATGCAAGAAGAAGAAGTACAAAGTAAGGAAAGGGTTCTAAAAATTCTGGCCTTAGAGCAGAAGCAGCTGTCTGGACACGGGGGTACTTGGCTGGCTCAGCAGCCGGCGTCTGCCCTGATTTATAGGAGGACAGGTGAAAGGAATGAATCATAGAACCATAGAATAGTTTGGGTTGGAAGAGACCTTAAAGATCAACGAATTCCAACACCCCTGCCATGGGATCAGGGGCTCCAAGCCCCATCCAACCTGTCCTTGAACAACTTCAGGGATGGGGCAGCCACCTCTTCCCTGGGCAACCTGTGACAGTGCCTTGCCACTCTCATAGTGAAGAACTTCTAATGTCTAGTCTCAAAATCCTTTGCTGTGCAGGACTGTCCCACTGGTGACCTAAGTTCTGATCCCTTTGTCCCACTGGTGCCAGCCACAGGCCTTCCAAAGGGAGGGACCGAGTCTTGTAACACTGAATGTGAGAGCAGCTCCTTGCTCTGCTCCCTCTGGTTCCTGGGGGAGCCCAAGCAGGCTGGGCAGTGGCAGGAGAGCATCTCCACATCCCTGCTTGCTATATTAATATCCCCACTGCAAGAAGCTTCCAGCAGGCAGTGACAGACCACACGGCATTACCCGTCCCGAGTCACCAGCTCTTAGAATCATAGAATCACCAGGTTGGAAGAGACCCACCGGATCATCAAGTCCAACCATTCCCATCAATCACTAACCCATGTCCCTCAGCACCTTGTCCACCCATCCCTTAAACACCTCCAGGGAAGGTGACTCAACCCCCTCCCTGGGCAGCCTGTCCTGGTGTCCAATTCTTGCAATTCATGTCGAGATTTGCAGTTTTAGGATCAGGGAAACAGAAGCATCCGCCCCATCTCCGCTAAGACTCTTGCTTCCTTTACACTCTTTCTGTGCTGAGCTTCCCATCTGCTTGCAGCGAGAAGCAGGACAGCCTCCGTGCGGAGGAAAAGCAAATGCAATCCCTGGAAACTCTGTAAGTTCTCTCCTTCACTGGGCTCATTTCACCTCCAGAAACAAGTTATAATTAAATCCTATCATAAACTTTAATGATTTTTATTAACATGGAGCCAAATTACTTCGCAGCACTGTGCTTCCTGTAACCAGCAGGCTACTTTTTTTACCTCCGTGCGTGATTCCTGGTATGGAATAGCTGCAGAACAATCACCGTTCCCAGCTCGACTCTGGGCAGTAGCCCTGGCCGTGACGGTGGACACCATTTTCTCCCACCCTTTATTTCTTCACCTTCTCACAGCTGTGCCCCCCCGAAGGATATTTTGGAGCCTTCCAACCCCCTAACTTATAGAATCATAGAATCACCAGGTTGGAAAAGACCTACTGGATCGAGTCCAATCAAAGACTTGTGCAGCCTCAGGTGCTGTCGCCTCACCAGGACCTGCAGCTGCCCCCCAAGC
Source organism: Piaya cayana (assembly GCA_013389865.1). Lineage (NCBI taxonomy): Eukaryota > Metazoa > Chordata > Aves > Cuculiformes > Coccyzidae > Piaya > Piaya cayana. Next base: position 232,522 of record WAAB01013681.1, on the reverse strand, counting down.
ACAGCAAGAACCCGACAGGGTCTCCCGATGGGAAGCGAGAGCCAGAGGGCTCTGCCGGGCGCTGCCAGGCTCCCATTGTAGAACCCAGATTGCGCATTGGACTGTGAATCCTTCGTGTTCACACAACCCGGGGAAATCACAGAATCACCAGGTTGGAAGAGACCCACTGGATCATCGAGTCCAACCATTCCCATCAATCACTAAACCATGTCCCTCAGCACCTCGTCCACCCATCCCTTAATCCCCTCCAGGGAAGGTGACTCAACCCCCTCCCTGGGCAGCCTCTGCCAGTGCCCAAAAGAGAAGCATCGAGGTGGGACCTGAACTGTGGTTTCCAGAGATGAACAAAAGGGCTGTGCCACAAAAGGCACGGCGAGCTCCAGCCTGTTGTTTCCACAACTTCCACCGCACGCGCAGCCAATTGGAAGTTAATTGACTTTTTTTTTTTTTTTTTTAATCGCTCGCTTAGAAATATTGATAAGTTTGCTCACTTCTTTTGGAAAGCGAGGAGGAGTCGTGGATCGAGGATGTTCTCCTCGGGCTCCCAGCTGTTGTGCCTGCAAGAGAGGAGACGGACTGGGCAGAGCCGGGGGGTCCGCTGCTCCCCACCACCCCGCTTACCGGCTGGAGTTCATCCCGGGACAAACGGCCCCTTCGCGGCGAGTGGGGNGGCGAAGAGAGCCCCGAGCATCCCGGGGGGAGCGGGACCGCGGGGTGGGGGTCGGGGAAGCACCGGGAGCGCTCGGGGAAAGGGGAAAGGGGGGGGACAGAGCCCCAGGCGGCGGCGGGGAGGGCCGGGCCGCGCTTATTTGTAAACAAAAGGAGCGGCGAGCCCCGAACAAAAGCGGCGGGGCGGGCGGCATCCCCGCATCCCCCCGCTCACTTGGAGGACCAGCCTCGCCACTTGACCAGGTATTCCAGCTTGCCCTGCGGAGAGGAGAGACGTAGAGAAGCGCGTTAGGGGCGCCCGGGGAGTCGCTGAAGGTCGGGGAGGGGGGTGGGGAGGGATCGAGGTGCGTGCGCGCGTGTGTGTGAGCGGTGCGGGTCCCACCTTGCGGAGCCGCTTGCTGAGGATGCACTCGGCGGCGAAGACCTGCTCTCCCACGCTGCTCAGCTCCTCCATGGCCCCGGCCCCGCACACACGCACACAAGGGGAGCCCCCCGGGCGCGCCCCCGACGCCGGCCGCGCGCTCCCGTCCCCCCCTTCCCCTCCTCCTCCATCCCCATCCCCGCGCGCCCTTCGGCACAATGCGGCGTGCGCGCCCCCGGCGGGCGGGGCTGGGGACACACACACACACACACACACACACACGCGGGTTGGAGCGCCCCAAATTCCCCGCTGGCCAATGGGGGGCGGGGGGCGGGGCGAGG
>WAAB01013681.1:170804-231025 GCA_013389865.1 Piaya cayana | reverse complement strand
GGTGGGGGGGTGGGGGCAGGAGGGAGGCATTGTCTGAGCGCGACCCCTCCCCTTCCTGCCGCTGGTTGGGGGTGGGGGGGCGCTGCCCGGCCGGAGCGGGGACAATGGGGCGGCCCGGAGTCGGGCTTTGTCCCCCGGGTGCGGGGCTTTGTCCCTCCGGGGTGCTCGGTGCGGGGTTCGGCTGTGCCCGGTGCGGGGTTTTGCTCCCCTGGGCTGCCCGGTGCGGGGTTTTGTCCCTCCGGGGTGTCCGGTGCGGTTCCCGGTTATGCCTTAAGCGGGGCTTTGTCCCCCTAGGGTGCCCGGTGCGGGGCTCACCAGCCCGGCGATGCGGGATTTTGTCCCCCCGGGCTGCCCGGTTCGGGGCGTGGCTGTGCCCGGTGCGGGGTTTAGTTCCCCCCCGGGGCTGCCCGGTGCGGGGTTTTGTCCCTCTGGGGTGCCCGGTGTGGGGCTCAGCTACTTGGTGTGGGGCTTTGTGCCCCCCCGCTGTGGGTCCCAGCTGCCTGGTGTGGGGCTCCCCGCCCTGTTCTGGTGCTTTGCTCCCCCAGGCTCTGCGTTGCGGGTCCCAGCCGTGCGGTGTCGGACACCCCAGCCCTGCAGATCTCGGCTGCGGGATGCAGGACTCGCTGCCCGCACAGATACTGGCTCCGCGGTTCCCTATTTTGACAGCCAAGATCCCTCACGGGGACAAAGCAGCGGCTCCTGTGCAGCCCCCCCAAGTCTCTGCCAGGCCGGAGCAGCTGGCAGCACCGTGATTTTGGTTCTGGAATAGTTGATTGTCGTGGAATAAAGCGTTTTTCCTTAGAGGAGGATGATTGTGTTAATAAGCATCTCGCAGTGCCTGCTCACCGCCTCAGAGCAAGGTATGGCCTGGCCCTCAATCACCCCCCCCACTACCAAGCCACGCTAACGAACATGCCACGCTAACAAACGTGTCACGCTAACGACCCCACGGCGGCACCGCACGCCACTGGGGCGCGCGAGGCGGCGTGAGGAGCTCCGGCACCGCAGTTGTGGGCGTGGAGCGGTGAAATATGGTGCTTTACAGGCATGGAAGAAGATGAGTCAGCACCTCAGGGAGTTTACAACCGCGGGGCCCGGAGCTTGTCATTAACTGTGCCAGAGCCAGAGGGAAATGAATTTCCATAGCCCCAGCGCCTCGGTGCCCGCGGTTCGCAGGGAGTGAGCAGGATCTGGACGAGCGATGGGGTGTCCTGCGCGCGGGGCCTCTTGCAAACTCCGGGCGCTGTCGTCTCGGGTAAGCGATGCTGGATTTTGAAAAGCATTCGGAGCTCCAGGCTGGCGCGTTGGGCTGGCCCCGCTGCCAGTGGTAACGGAGCTGCTGGGGAGCCCCTGCATGATGGAAAGGGAAAAAAATAGCTGCTTGGTTAACAGAGCGGGGCTGACTCGGGGTCTCTTGGACAGCGGATGTGCCTGGGGTGCTGGCTCGATACCGGGTAATCGTCCTTGGTTGGGCACTATCACGTTTTATTGTTTTCTTTTTCCAATTGCTGTGGTTGTTTGCTGGCCACGAGAACTATTAGAAGCTTTTTTTTCTGAACCGAAGGTGACACAGATGTAACCCAGCCCTGCACTTTTCCTTTCTTTGGAGGTGATTTGCCTTTCATCGGCTCTGCTCTTTGTGTGTAGCACGTCTTAAATTTTAGTAAAGAAACGACTGTGACTTTCTATTCCCCGCGCGCAAGAGCTGAGTGTGCACACAATACAGCATTCACAGTGCTCTCTATGTGGCTCAAGTGACCAGTGCGCTGAGCGCTTGGGGCAAGGAGCGCATGGGGCTCGGTTGGCCACCAGGATCTGGTGCTGAGCGATGCACAGCACTGGGAAATGAGCTTGATTCAGGTGATGCTGGATGGGCTCTTCCAGCTGACCTTTGGTGCTGCTGTTCCTGAGCTCCATGAGATAGTGCAGGGATGGAATAGCTCCTTCCCAGAGCAAAAAGCTGGTGGAAGTGGAGGTGCTGGGTTTGCTGGGAGAGGCCAGAGATGGGAAGCAGGAGCAGCCCTCGGCATATAGGTCTCTGGGTACTGAGTGCAGGTAGCGTTTGGTACCTGGCACAGGGTTGTGCCAGCATCTTTGTCCCTGAGCCCTCATGGCCATCCCCAATATGTTAATTTCCAGTGACAACCCACGCTTCTTGAACGCTCTACATCCCCCTCTGTGTTCCCACACACACCTCCACCTCAATGAGGAGCTGAGTCCCTTTGCCTGCCTGGAGGAAGGGCTGGGTTGCTCCATGGACTGGAAATCTCTATATCCCCACAGGCTTACTGGGAGCTTGTCCTGGTCAGCAACTGGGTTCCATGCTTTCTGCCAGATCTCCCCAGTTTGGAGCTGCAGGTTATTTTTGCGTAGTTTAAAAGCTGCGTGTGATGGCTGGGACAGAACGGGTGTTTCCTCAAAGTGCAAAGCACACCAAGCCCTGGCTGTCATCTGTTCCGGGGTAGCAGCTTTCTCAGATCGGCCACAGATTTCTCAATATTTTATGTCTTTAGTAGGTTAAATGAAAAATTTCACTTTTTCTCAGAAAAAAAAAAAAGAAATCACTCTAAGCATTAAAAAAAGCCTGAGCTGGTGGCTTTGAAGATTTACAAAAACAGGAAGTGAATAAAAAAATCCTACATTTGTTTAGGTGTTAAAAACTTATGAATTTTCATATTGTGATTTAGATCCTGGGTCAGCAATAGCAAAATGATCTTGCTGGAAGTGCAGCTGCCTGCCCCTCTCCAGTCCTGACAGTGCTGGCCCAGCATTGCTTGGCTTTCTCTTTGTCATTTCAGAATGTTTTAGTGATGAAAAAAAAAACCTGTGGGTTAGTGCCTTTCGACCCTGCCCCTCCACCTTCTGCTGCTGCCTCCAGCTCCCCTGGGAAGGGCAAGGACGGCGTCTGCACCATAGGACTGAGGGCTGGGGCTGTGAAGGGAAAAGCCGGGACAGTTATGGGTCCTGGCACAGCAGGATGTTCCCTTTCTCATGAGTCGGAACCATCCCAGTGACAGCGCTTCTGTGAGCATCGCTGGCTGGGTCAGAGGTGCAAAGGAGAAGATGCTTGCCCATTGCTGCTGAAGCTCTGGCTCCACCTGAAAGTGCCTTTGGGTTGAATTCAGCGTTCTTCATCCCTGACAGAGACTGCACCTTTCCAGAGAAACTTGGGAATAGGCAGTAAATAGCTTGACTGCCACATTCCACCAGGTCCAGCCAAGCTAAGTGACAGTGGAACCAATAAACTCAGCAACCGCTGAGAAAACCTTTGGCATTTTAAAAATAAGACTCAGACTCCTGAACTACTCTAGTGGAACATGATTTTGTAGCACTTCCCAGGTATGCCAGACATCCCAGGAATGTCATATATCCTGCATCATGTCAGTATTGGGGGGCCCTTCATGCTGGGGCAGAGGTTGGTTGTCCAGGGAGGGTGTTCCCCAAGACCAGAACTTCCTGGTGAAGTCAGTGGTGCTTCTGGCTGGTCAGGGTGTTCAGAGTGGGGCTGTGAGCAGGGCTGAAGGAATGAGTGTGGTGGGACTGGGCATAAGCCAGGAGTGAGAGCCCATCCTGTTGGGCTTCATACCAGCAACAAGGGGCACAGCTCCTTGCTGGGCGTTTGCAGAGAGCAAAGAACCCTGTTCTGGGAGTGCAGGGTCGGGGTCAGGGTTGTGGTCGTTTCCACAGGATGCTCAACCTCTCTCTGTGTCTGGATCCCCCAAGAAGAAGGAACGTTGGCAGGGATGCCCACACTCTTCCCTCTGGGTGCTGCAAACTTGGAGCTTTCCTGAGTCGTAATTAATGGGGATGGGGTTTTCTGAGGAGCTGCCAAGCACGTGGGGTGTTCTCACTTCAAACGATGGAGCTGGGGCCAACCCAGGGAGCAGCTGAGCCATGGAGTCATGATTATTGAGGGCAAATGATGGTTGTTTCCCAAAGGCATCAGCCAACTGAAGCTCAGAGTTCTGCATATCATTTGGGTGCTGCAGCTGGGTATGGAACTGTGCAGCTTGCAGGACGAGGTGACCAGAGAGTATGTTGTGTCCGAACCCCGTGGCTGTGTGTGGGAATTGTACGGGAACATGGCATTCACAGACCAGGGATTTCCAGAGTCAGCAGTTTTCCTGCAAACTCCCTTCATGCCATAAATAAATACATGTATGTATATGTTTGTTGTTACGTTACCATCTTGAAGCAGTTGGGACCCCTGGGTAGCAAGCATCTTTCTACTGCAGAAAAAAGAAAGGGAAGCAAATGGTGTGGAAATGCATAGCAAATTGGGATGCTATACGCAGCAGGGCTCTCCCTGCTGCCTGACCCCCAGCCCTGGGAGGAGGCCGGTGGGGAATGAATTACTTGGGGATGGGAGGGCGGGAGGAGATGCAGCCCTTGGCGGAGCACAGATCTCGGCTGAGCTCAGCTGCAGTGACTGCATCCACCAGCACAAACCAGGGCTGGGGGTAAATATTTGGAGGAAGTATCCCATGATGAAAGTGTACAAGGTGTGAGATATAATGGAAAGGGCTAGGAAAGATGCACAAAATATGACAGTGTCTTCTAGATTCCAGGGTTTACCTAGGGAGAGGCTGGACTGGAGGCTGGGTCTGGGCTGGGGACCAAGGGACTGTCCCAGGTTTGCACATCCGTGGGGTTAAACCTCCTCACACTCATGATGGGAAGGATCTTCCTCACCAGTCCAGCCTGAGACTTACAAGCATCCATCATTCTGGGGCTGTGTTGTCAGAGGGGAGGAAACTCTCTGTGGGGATGACTCTACACCACCTGCTCTCTGTGGGGATGACTCTACACCACCTGCTCACTGTGGGGACAACTGTCAATGGGGACAAATCTGTGTGTGGAGCTCTGAGTGCTGGGTTGTTTTTTTTGTTCTCTTTTTTTGAGGGAGGAGTAGTGTTTGGGTTTAAATTGAGGGACTTACAGGGGTGGCATCCCACCACCACAGCATCCTCCTTAGCCTCGGACACCCGTGAACACAGGGAACCAGTAGTACCTGCCACCATGTAGAGTTGCTCCTGTGAAGAGCTGTCTGTGTATAGGTGTCTCATGGAGAGTTGGCACGCGCACGTGTGTGTGTGTGTCTGTGTGTTTGTCACCAGGGAAGGAGGTAGGGAGGGCACAGGAAAAAGGGTCTGGGGGGAAAGATGGAAAAGCAGGAGCTGTCTGTGGCCAGGGAGGCCAGGATCCTCCTGGTTCTTGTGGTGCTCAGAGGCACGAAGTTCATAGGATGCCCTGTGCTGTAAATTTTGCTGTATTTAATGCTTTCTTCTTCCTTTCCCCTGGCTCTGAGAGAAAATAGCTGCTTCAAGGTATGTCTAATGGCAAACTGTTTGATTTCAGGGGTAATGGAAACCTTCCTAGCAGGGATATAACAGGGTTCAGCCTTCAGCTAGTACTGACCTCATGAGAGATTTTTCTAATAGAGTCCTGCCACTTTGAGCCAGGAGCTACATCCCCATTCACAGCTAGGGCAAAAATCAGCTGTTAGGTAAGGTTTCGCATTAGGAGTTTGGTCACTATAAACTCCATGTTGCCTGTGTGGGTGTGGGAAGTTGATTTTGGACCAGGTCTACGACCATCCTGCTCTGTACCTGCTGCAATTGGCTGCCAAGCACCTCAGGGACATCAGCTTGGAGGTGTGGAGCCTGGCAATGTTGGGTTATGACAGCTGCAGGCTCCGACTGATGGGAATTCAGGCATATCAACCTCACAACCAACCTGGCTACCTCTCTGTAAAACAAGCATAGTGGTGCCGACCTGTGCGGAGAGTCCCAAGGTCACCAGCAGGATCACTGGGAAAATTGCTATGTGCTATTATCATTAATATTTTAAATAACGCTTGCAACGCTGGCCCGTGCAGCTCCCCTTTTGGAGCCTCCCCATTGTTTGCTGCTGGGCTGTTTGCGCTGCGTGCTGCCGGCCTGACTCCCACCCTCAACATGGTTTCAAGCCAAACATTTTCTTCCTGTTTTTCCGAGCGGAGTGTGCGTCTCTTGTTTCATCTTGTTGGGTGAAAGCGATGCAGGGAAGGCAGCTCGAGCAAGTCTCTATGGCAACAGATGTTTATCGAGCCCCTGAGATGAGGCACAGGGTTGGGGAGAGGCATTTCAGCATCTGGGATGGGGTCTGGGGCAGCTGCCACACTAACACCCTGCTGGAAGGGCAGGGACTGGGGCTGCGGGAAAAGGAATATCCTGCTCCCATCCATCCCCTAAGCGCAGGCACGGCTGTGGGATCCTGGTTTGCTTCCTGCAGAGAGAAGTTTGGCTTCATACAAGGGTCTTTCACATCCAGGGTGCATCAGCCCCACTGCAGAGGAACTGCAGGATGAGCGGCAGAAGCTGGCACAAGCACTGTGTGGTCCTGGGCTTGGGAGCCATGGGTCTGGGCATTTGCTTTGAGCTGGAGGGTCCTGGCCGTGCCGCTGCCACAATCTTTGTCTCTCCAAAATCTGTCAGGGTTTAACACCTCCCTCCCAGAGCTCCCAGGAGCTGAACCAGGGCCCTGGACGGGTTAAGTCTTGTGGATCTGTGGACTAGCCAGTGCCCATCCTACTTCTGGGTTTTGAGCTCAGGGGTGTCTAGGTGGCATTTCCCATTTTTGTGAAAGATATAAGGGACAGCAAATTTCGGTCAGACAAGAAGGATGGTAGTCAGGCACCCAGAGATCTCAGAGGAGGGGCTGGATGCACTGTTAGACTCTGGGATCCCTCTAAGGCTCCTTCGTCAGAGCAGAGCTGATTCTCCCAACACCAACCCTCACCAGCTCCTCAGTGTGTCAAGGTTGTCCACCCTGTGCCAGAGCCCAGTGCTGTTTGTAGGAGGCTCCAGCACACTCAGACCTTTGATATGCTTTTAATTGCTTTAGATTATCGACAGCTAACAATTGTCCCTTGTCCAAATCGAGTTGGTCTGCTTTGAACAGACAGGGAAGTTAGGGTAATGCAGATATGGGGTGACCTTATCAAGGTCAGACTGTGCATTGGTGCCATCTTCTGCATCCCACTGTGCACCCCAAAGCCTGCGAGAAGCATCTCCCCTCTGGGAGTCAGTCATTCTGAAGGAGTGTGGATCAGTAACTTGAGGAGGTTTGGGGAATTCTCTACAATCCTCTGAGACGGGGACTGGTTGCGTTCTGGAGACGTGTCCTTCCTCACCTCTCCGTGCATTTCTGGTAGAGCTGCCTGGAACTTGGAGGCTGCCAAGACAGGAAAGCACAGCACTGCTGCTACTTATTTCACATATATTCAGCCTGTGGGTATCAGCTGGGAGTGTGCAGTGCTGGAAGTACCAGGAAATTAGATTGAGAATGACTTGTCCTGATGGGTCTTCAGGCACAGTGAAATCAAGCAACAAAACTGATGTCCTTATTTCTCTTGCAGACACACACAGAGCCACAAGGAATGAAGCATTCACCCCTCCTTCGTGGTGCTCACCCTACTGCCCCTCCTGCCCAGACCCAGCTGCACAGAGTGGCTGGGGACCAGAGGGATGATCAGGCACTGGGCGGGCTAGAGTGATGTCCAGCCCTTCCTTCTAGCTTAGTTAATGCCCTGGGTGGTGTTGATGCTGACCTGGATGGTAAAAATCCAGAGTCCCTCTGCTTAAGGTATAAAGGAGCTGCTGTGCCCTGCAGAAAGTGACCAGTGGGCAACTCTCAGCACTAGGTTTCACAGATGGACAAAACCTGAAGAGACTAGGGACACATACCTGCCTAGACAGGAGCACTTCCAGGGGGCCTTTTGAGTATCTTTGGAGTCACTTACCTCTGGTGGTGGTGGGGTTTAGTATATTCCTTCCCAGCATCCCAGAATGAGAGCAATTCCCAGTATTACTGGTAACTTCTTGGCAGGAGGAAGTGGAGCACTGGAACCTGCAGTGCGAGGAGGAGGAGTACAGCGTTAGCTTGATGTCTGGCCCCTGCCCAGGTGAGCAGCAGCCCTGCAGGCTGTGATGAGGGCAGCTTACGTGTGGAATCTGACACATCCTCAGGCAGCCCTGCTGCTCACCCCCGAGCCCCATCCAGCCTGGTCTGTAACACTTATAGGGATGGGGCAGCCACCACTGCTCTGGGCCAGGGTCTCTCCACCCTCACAGGAAAGCAATTCTTCCTAAGATCTCACAGAATCACTAGGTTGGAAAGGACCCAGCAGATTATCAAGTCCAACCATTCCTATCAAATACTAAACCATGTCCCTCAGCACCTCATCCACCTGTCCTCTAAACCCCTCCAGGGAAGGTGACTCAACCCTCTCCCTGGGCAGCCTCTGCTAGTGCCCAATGACCCTTTCCATGAAATTTTTTTTCCTAATGTCCAGCCTGAACCTCCCCTGGCGGAGCTTGAGGCCATTCCCCCTTGTCCTGTCCCCTGTCACTGGGGAGAAGAACCCAGCTCCCTCCTCTCCACAACCTCCTTTCAGGTAGTTATAGAGAGCAATGAGGTCTCCNGAGTACAGAGGGAGAAGAACCTCCCTCGACCTACTGGTCACACCGTTTCTGATCCAAGCCAAGATGCCCTTGGCCTTCTTGGCCACCTGAGCCATTGCTGGTTCATGGTCAGTTGCTGTTAACCAACACCCCCAGGTTCTTCTCCTCCAGGCAGCTTTCCAGCCAGACTTCTCCCAGTCTGTAGCTGCTCAGGGTTGTTGTGCCCCAGCTGTAGGACTCGGCATTTAGCCTTGTTAAACCTCACGCCATCTCATCTCAATCTCCTCTCCCGCAGCTGAAATCCGCTCCCCCTTGTCCTCTCTCGGTGCGGGGCCCAGAGCGGCCGCCAGGTGTCGCTGTGCCCGCGGCAATCGCGGCGAAGGAGCGGAGCGGCTCCTGATACCCGGTGCTATAGAATAGTTTGGGTTGGAAGGGAACTTAAAGATCATCCAGTGCCACCCCTGCCATGGGCAGGGTCACCTCCCACTGGATCAGGCTGCCCAAGCCCCATCCAACCTGACCTTGAACACCTCCAGGGATGGAGCAGCCACCACCTCCCTGGGCAACCTGTTCCAGTGCCTCCCCACTCTCACGGTGAATAAATTCTTCCTAATGTCTAGTCTAACTCTGCCCCTCTCCAGTTTATACCCATTGCCCCATGCCCTGTCACCACAAGCTTTTATGAACACTCCCTCCCCAGCTTTCTTGTAGTCTCTTTCAGGTACTGGAAGGTCACACTAAGGTCTCCTCAGAGCCTTCTCTTCTCCAGGCTGAACAAGCCCAACTCTCTCAGCCATGCAATGCTCCTGGTGCCATGCAGCACTCCCATTACCCGCTCCCGGTGCCCAGTGCCCGCTCCTGGTGTCACCAAGTGTGCCCAGTACCATGCATCATTTCCAGTGCCTGCTCCCTGTGTTTGCAGCGCAGCTCTGCTGGTGCCTTCTCCCTGCTCCACTGAGTGTGCCCAGTGCGATGCAGAACTCTCAGTGCCCACTGCTGGTGCTTCACTGCTGCTGAGATCTCCTGGCACCCACTCCCGGTGCCCATTCATGCTGCCTGCTGCCACTGAGCGCTCCCAGTGCCCACTCCCAATGCCTGTTGCTGCTCAGCACTCCCAGTTTCGGCTCCTGGTGCCCACTCCCAGTGCCACCGAGCACTCCCAATGCCTGCTACTGGCAGAGCTCCCAGTTCCCGCTGCCACTGAGGGGTCCCGGTGCCTACAAACTCACGCAACATGGGCTTCACGGTCTCCAGGGAACCGTTGTGGGGCTCGGGGGTGATGCCTAGCAGCTCACAGAGGAGGGGGTAGACATTGACGCTTTCGAAGGGCTCAACCACCAGCCCCTGCTTGAAGGCTGGTCCCACGGCACGGAAGATGGTTTTCATATTCATGGCCTCGTTGTCAAAACCATGTTCCCCTTTATTGAACTGGACCTTGAGTCTCTGAAAAGGAGAGAGGAAGTGAGAGCCCAAAACCTTCAGCCCCCTGCAGCACAGCCTCTGCGAGGCATCAGGCACTGGAGCAGCAGGACGGCTGGACGCCTCCACCTCTTTATGCCATGTTCTGCAGCCACAGGGGTTAATGGTCTGTTTGGTTTCTCTGAGTTTTTGATGCTGACCTAATAATGTTAAACTTTGCAGAAGCTGGAGGGCGCTGCCCAGACACAGCTCTCAAGCAATTACATCTTGCAAATTCCCTCCCTAAATGTCAGCACATCCAGATTTCATTGTACTGAGGAGCTTCGCAATGGGAAGTTGCCTGTTAGCCTTGACTTTGGGCCTTCCCTTAACACCAGGCAAGGAGAGGATCCTGTAACTGATATTCTGTGTTTGTACAAATCCTGCTCCAAGACTTCTGGACTCTTTTTTTTTTTTTTTTAAATCTGGACAGCGGAGAAGGTCTTTACCCCAAAAGCTGTAATTCCCAACTGTTTGTAGGGAGACCAACTGACATGAAGGCGTAAAGCCGGGTAGGTATTGAGGTGTCACGAGAAGGAGAAGAGAGAGAGATCACCAAAACACAGTATAAAGTATCTGTGCATACATCTTACCCCGTGGATCACATAACCTGGATCGCTGTACAACACGAGTGGAGTGATCCGGGAATGGTTGGCATAGTGGAATCTCTTTGGAAAGTCTTCTTTCTTGTACACATGTAGGTTTGGGTGGGCATTTTTCAGGACTGAGTACACATGTTCTAATTTCCCTTCTTTTGGCACCAGTAGTCCATTTGGTCCATAATCTAAGAGTTCAAACTGGATGTCTGTGAATGTGAAGTTCTCTACTTTCCGGATGTGAATCTCATTGGTTTTTATGACGGTCTCCATGCCGTGGTCAGATGTGATAATGAGGTTGAGGTTTGATTCCAACCCACTTTCCCGGATCTGTTGTCTCAAGTATCCGATGGTTCTGTCCACCTGCTCAATCATGGTTTTCCTCTGGGTGGATTCAGGGCCGTACTTGTGTCCTGTTGAGTCTGGCTCTCCGAAGTAGAGCGCGATGAAGTCGAGGTTGTTCACTGTAAACCATTTCATGACGGTGTCTATGTTCTCTCTCCAGTTGGTTTCGTTGCTGTAGTTGAACAAGAAGGGCTCCACCAACTTCATATTCACTTCTTCCCCTTGATATTTTGCTTTTCCACCAGGGAAGTAAACAGAGCCTGTCTTTAAACCCTGTTAGTAGAGACATTGCATCAACTCATCTGAACTCGCTCTGCAGCACCTCTTCATCTGACAGTGCAACCACCTACTAATGCAGTTAGTTCACTCAGCCCCCTAATGTCTACCTCTGCCTTTAATGAGGTTTTCTTGCTCATTGCCAATTAAAAGTGATTAATTGAAAGTACTGCCCTTCCAAGAACAACTGCACACTGGTTTTCACACTGCATTAGCAACACAAGTTATAGCTTTGGAAACAGTGACTTGTTTGTACCTTGCATGGACCTTCTGGCTCTGGACCATGAAGATCTTAAGGTGTGTTTTACTCCAGACATCTAAGCACTCACCCTGAAGTCAATGGGGCCAACTTAGCAGGGAAACACTAGCAAAGGTACGTGTTGTGGGCCAGGTCTCATGTCCTGCCTCAAAGCCAGATTTAAAGCCTACTGGGCGCTAAGAATGCCTTGCTGCAGTCCCCAGTGATGAGGGGATCTGATGCTGCAGCCCAGAAGGTCTTGGGTGAGGTTGTGGAAATGCATTTTGTGTCTTGGAGCTTACAAAACCCTTGGGCACATGGTGTTCCCTACGGAACCAGCTGAGGTTTCTTTCAGCAGGAAAAAGATAACCTGTTTTATTAATATCTTAATAAAGCTGAAATGCATCTATTATTTTCTGCTCTTTTTAAGAGAATGATCATAATTATTCCTGCCAGTATCTGGGGATTTCGGGGTTTTTTTTGCTGGTCTAATTAGCCCGTCATTCGCAGTGAGGATGTTAGCTCATGGCCACTAGAGATCGTGGCTTGCCTGTAGCTTTTTCTACATGAATACAGGCTCCGTCTGTGCAGGGTCTGTGCGTGAGAGGAGGCTGCAGCACTTGCCTGCCTCTGAGCGGTGATCCAGATGGGCAAGCTGCCGTTGTCCCACCAGCTGTCCACACCTTGTGTGCTGTAGTAGGGCAGCTTCTGACCTGTCTTGGTGTCAAACCACATGTTGTGAATCACTCCGTGGTTCTCCAGGTATCTCCCTGTTGGGAGAGACAGGCAAGGTGGCTCCAGATCAGCTTCTGCCTCTCATACTCCATCCCACCTATCTCTTTCCCTCTGCTTTGCCTCCTTCCTCCTCCTGCCTTGCACAAGTGAGGGTTCTAGCACAGGGAACGAGATGCTGGGGGGATGCCTGCTCCTTATGTGATTGGATTGATCCCAGAGGGGTCTTACCCAGACCCCAAACCTGGGCAACTTTCCTTCTGGAGGTGCCAGTGCTGCCTGCAAATGCTCCTGCTCTTCTTGGCGCAGGCAGGGTTCACCGTTATCCTGCATTTCACTAATCACTTTGGTGTTTCGCTTTCTCTGTTGTTCACAACCCTGAGGTCAGCACACAGCAGAAACTCCTGTTAGAAATGAAAGACTTGCACTTTGTGCCATTACCTTTCATGCTATTTTTATTATTCTGGTCCTGAAGACTGCACAGTTCCTTCTGCACAATATCCCCATCCTCCCTTATATCGACAATGCCTCCTTGCCTTTTCTCATCAGCAGATTTCATTAGTATGTTCTACTCTTTTATGCCAAGGTTATTAATTAAAATCTTAAATAAGATTGGCTCCAAAATCGATTCTTCAGGAATTCCCCTGCTGCCCTCCCTCCAGCTTAAACAATCTCCTCTTGTATCACCTGCTGTCCTCTTCCCTGCAGCCCGTTACTTCTCTGTGTTAGAGATTTTATACTAATCTTCATCTTCTCCATCTTAACTAATGATTTCCCATGTGGCGCTGTATCAAGTACAGCACTGAAGTCCAGAAAGATTAAACTCGGTGTATCTCTCTTGTCTAAAAATTCACTTATCATATAAAAGGAGGGTATCAAGTTGGTCTGGTGCTATTCACCTTTGATAAATACAGGTTAAGTTAACAGAATCATAGAATCATTGAGGTTGGAAAAGACCTCTAAGCTCATCCAGTCCAGCTGTCAGCCAAACACCACTGTGGCTACTAAATCCTGTCCTGAAGTGCCACATCCTCATGCTTTTTGAACACCTCCAGGCATGGGGACTCTACCACATCCCTGGGCAGCGTCTTCCACTGCTCCACCACTCTTTTAGTAAAGAAATTTTCTTGATATTCAATCTAAAGCTCCCGGTGCAACTTGAGGCCATTTCCTCTCATCCTATCACTTGTTGTATCCCTTTCTGCTGCTACTGCTGTGGCTCTCACTGGCTGGTGAGTGTGGATTAGGAGAATATTTTATGGGCTATTATTTTGTGTTTGCGCCTTTATAACTATATTTAAGTGTTTGCAATGTTGTAGCATGTGTTGTACTCAATTAAGTACACAGATTAGAGGCTATCAGTATTCAGCATCTATATAAGTGAAGATACGCTAATAAAAACAAACGGAGGACACTGTAGTAAGAGAGTAGTTTGTGCCAGAGCTGAGCACTAGTAACTAAAATCAATGAATTTTAGGCTGCATGAACTGTACTTTAATCTTTGTTTTGTGACTCCAGTAGTTAGGGAAGAAAAACAAACTTTAACTCCAGGCTATCCTGTAACAAAAGAGAAGGAAACATCTCAAAATAGACAAAAAGGATGCCTGGAAACTTTGAGAGCAAACCAGGAGAAGACTCCCAGACTCTGTGATGAGGGTTGGATGAGGAGAAGTGCCATTGGGAAACTGGGTGACCTATAGAGACTAGAAATCCAGTAACCACCAAAAGGCACCCAGGTGGAGCCGCAGATCGCATGCATTGGGAATAAATATATACAAAAGAGTTGATCTGATTCGCTATTAGAGTGGAACTTAGGGATGAGCCCTGTTGTGGCAGCCTCCATGTAATTCCTGCCTTGGTCTAAGTAGTGGCTGCATAATTCCTACATCTGGTGCTATTTACATTTGATAAATACAGGTTCATTTCTACCACTTTCTGCAACTACTACATTGTCTCTCGCTTTATTTCTAAAATACAGCTATCCTAAAGGTTTATGTGCTGCCAGGGCTGCTCGGCTGCTCGACTTAGCTTCCTTCACTGATGCATAAACCTTAAATTTGCCTTTCCCCAGCCTGTACCCTGTGCTGTTTCGCTTGACCCAGGTCTGGTGGGCACTCACCAGTCAGCAGCGTGAAGTGGCACGGGCTGGTGATGGTGATAAAGGCAGGAGTCATGTACCGCGCCTTCACCCCCTCTGCAGCCATAGCGTCGAGATTGGGGGTTTCCACGTCCTGGTCGTAGTCCCACCGAAAGCCATCGAAAGACACCAGGAGGAGTTTGCTGCGGTTGGACACCTGCTGCACGGGGACACAACTCGCTAAAGAGAAGGCAGCAACTATGAACCCCAGTGAAGGGAACATCTTCATGCCCTTGAAGTGCAATATCTCAGACATCCAGAGAGCTCACATTAATACATGCAGGATGGGACTAAGTTCAGTTTTTATCTAATCTTGCAGTTTCTGATCAGGTGCATGGCTTCAGCCATATCAGAATGAGCCTCTCTGTTTTTCATCTGACTGAGGTAGATTAACTTAGATTTCCTTCAGGGTCAAACACCAAATCTGCCTCCTCCATCAGTGGCATCAGGGGCTATTTTAGTGCTCATGAATGGGAAGAATGTCTCATGTGGCAGGAGGCTTCCTTCTGCAGTCAGTGTGTGCAAAACCTGCCTCCACACCACCCTTTTCCCCAGCCACCATCCTGCAGCCTTTGCTGGCTCCCTGCAGCCCATTGCTGTGTTCGTTCCTTGGTCAATAGTTCAGCTTCAAAAAGAAACTCACCCTCCTGCCAGGGCCACTTGTCCCTCTGAAGAGACGAGATCAGTGGTTCAGAAAGGAGCTTGGATTTACTTGAGCTTCTTGTGTGTGGCTTTGTGGAGATACCTGCTGAGGAAGGAGGCTCCTTCCTGGATTCTGGCTGTGCCATCAACCCTCAGAGATGCTCCAGAGGGTGAGAACAATTCTGAAGCCCCCGTGTCTAATCAGCCCAGCTCCCACTGCCCAGGCTCTGCTGCTTGTTGTGTGTGAATCTGCTCATACACATAGAATCACAGAATCATTTATGTTGGAAAGGACCTTAAAATCATCAAGTACAACCATTAGCCTAACGCTTCCAAATCTACTGCTAAATCATGTCCCTAAGTACCACACCTACATACTTTTCAAATCCCTCCAGGAATGGTGGCTCCACCACTTCCCTGGACAGCCCATTCCAGTGCCTGGCAACCCTTCTGGTGAAGAAATTTTTCCTAATATCCAGTATAAACCTCCCCTGGGGCAACTTGAGGCCATTTCCTCCCATCCTACTTCTTGTTACTTGGAAGAAGAGACCAACACCCGCCTCACTACAACCTTCTTTCAAGTAGGCGTAGAGAGCGATGGGGTCTTCCTCTAGACTCCTCTTCTGCAGGCCAAACAGACCCAGGTCCCTCAGCTGCTCCCAGAACCTCTGTGCTCCAGACCTTCCTCAGATCTGCTTCCCTTCTCTCAATGTCTTTCTTGTAGTGAGGGGCCCAAAACCGAACCCAGGATCTGAGATGAGGCCTCACCAGCACTGAGTGCAGGGGGACAATCCCTTCCCTGCTGATCCAATCCAAGTTGCCATTGGCCTTCTTGGCCGCCTGGGCCACTGCTGGTTTATGTTCAACTGTTGCTCACCAGCACTCCCAGGTCCTTTTCCACCAGGCAGCTTTCCAGCTGCTCTTCCCACGCCTGGAGCATTGCGTGCAGTTGTTGTGACCCAAGTGCAGGACTTGGCACTCAGCCATATTGAACCACATCCTGAGGACCTCAGCCCATGCATCTAGCCTGTCCAAACCCCTCTGCAGATCTTTCCAGTCCTCAAGTAGATCAACACTTCCACCCGACTTGGTGTTGTCTGCAAAGTGACTGAGGGATCTTGTCTAGATCAAAGATATCTTGACAAAGATATTGAACATCACTGGTCCAACATGGGACACCTCTTGTGACTGGCTGCCAACTTGATTTAATTCCATTTACCACAACTCTTTGAGCTAGGCCATCCAAACAGTGTAGCACGTGTCTCTCCAAGCCATGAGCAGCCAGTTTCTCCAGGGGAATGCTGTGGGAAATGGTGTTGAAGGCTTTACTAAAGTCCATGTAGACAACATCCACAGCTTTTCCCTCATCCTAAGCAGACCACCTTGTCATAGAAGGAGATCGGGTTAGTCAAGCAGCATCTGCCTTTCCTAAACCCATGCTGGCGGGGCCTGATCACCTGTTTGTCTTGTGAATGCTGCGCGATGGCACTCAAGATGATCTGCAGTGCTGAGCCTCGCTGTATCAGCACCCCATTTTATCAATATCTGTTGTTTTTATGACTTGTCTGGGGTTTAATCATTACTAATGACTCATTTATCAGCAAAACTGAGTTTAAGGCTTTTGTAGCCTTATCTAATAGAGGGTGCCTTGACGTCTGAATAGCCTCTTCCCCTGTGCTTGTGATTTCCTGGTGTGGCACGGGATAGTTGTGTGAGGACACTGCAAGAGGTTCAAGCGATCCCACCAGGGACCTCGTAGCTGACACAAACCAGGAGCAGAGCCTTGGATGCTGCATTTACAGTGGAAACGAGCCTCAAGCCAACCTCTCCTCCTGCTAACAGGGAGCATGGGGTGGGTGTTGGTCTGCTGGCAGCCCAAGTGTAATCCCTTTGCACGGAGCAGGGATCAGAGTCTGCTGGGAGCCAGAGCTCTTTGGTGAGTGCTGCAAAGCTGGAGGTTTCTGGTGTGACCAGCACCTCTTCGCACACTGGGTTTGCCCTGGCTGGAGTGGAGCAGTCGCTCTGCTGGGATCATGACTGTCCATCACAGCAGCTGCAGAGAGCAGTTGGAGAGGATGTCCCTGAGCCACCTGCTCTGTCAGCCTTGCCCTTGCAGTTCACTTAGGGAACTATTTTATTAGTGTTTGCTGCCCTGGATCCTTTACTGTCCTTTCTGCAAGGGCAGAGGGGCCTGTCAGGCACTGAAGGTTTAAAGGGCTTGTATGATAAAGATGTTATCACTTATGAAGCTCAAGAGAAGTCCTTAATATTCAGCATGTTGTTCTGAGGTGGGTCAATATGTTCCCATGCCATTGCTAACAGCACAGGGTAAGGTCCCGATAAGGTATCGTGATCATCGGCTCCAGTGGGGAGGGAAGAGGCTAGAGAGAAGGAAGCACTGCTCTAATCTCCAAGGAGTATTTAATAATAGGAGTGTCTCAAGGCACATTTTGATATTTGATAGCTGAGGAGCATGAGGCACAGATAAAGAAAGTCACCTTTGGCCACCCTGCCTGGGGACGCTGTTGATCTCCAGATAAAAAGACTGGTGCAGTTGATCTTGTACCAGCAGCACCCCAGGCGCTTATCCTGCAAGCAGATGGTGCCCAAGAAGCTGTGGCTGCTCTGAGAATACCATGTCCCTGCTCAGCACCCTCCAGATCACTAGTACCTTGCTGACAGCACTGATTCTGCACGGTTCTCATGAGAATATGTGATGAGCTGCACTCTGAGGGTGCAGGTCATCAGTCTCAACACCTCATTGTAGGAGATGCTCCCTGCAAAGGTGCACTGGGGCCAAGACTGTCCCTCCCACACTTGTGCATCCACTAATTCATTGAAGACAGATGAATGAGCTAGAAAATTGAGGTACAAAGAAGTCATCACCCAGTGGCACAGCCTTATTTGTCTGAAACAAAGTGCTTGGGTGCCCACTCTGTTTCCAGCCTTTGGAAAAAGCAATGTGCCAAGAACCTCTTGAGCAAAACCACAGAATCTACTGGGACTCTGTGCTGGGGGGAGCAGCTTGGTCAGGCAGGCAGGGGCCAGGTGGTTTCCTTCTTTATTTTTTAATTTTAAAGGGAAAAGCAAACTGCAAATGTCTCAGAGGTGCCACTTGAATTTCGATCAGGAATGTCACAGTTTGTCCCACAGGAGGGCTCACTTGGCTCCACGGGGCATGTGTCTCTGGGGAATCTGTTACTGGCAGGGGCTGAGCTCTGTGGTGATGGGATTGATGAGTGGGTGATGCTTGGGCAGGGTCGCACAGGTGACACTTTTTGGCTGGAGGTTGGGGGATGCTTTATAAAAGCCCCACAGCACTTAGAGCCTTGCTAGTGCTGCTCTGCCTGAGCACAGAGTGGGGGAGGAAATGCTGTAAAGTGGAAGGATGGCAGAGGTCTGAGCCCCCTCAGAAGAGATAGGATGTGTGCAGGGTCCCTGGGTGGATGTGTAGGTGATTCTCTTGGAAAAAGTTTGAGCTGCAGCCTCCTCTGTTCCCCAGACAGAGCCCCCTCCCAAGTGTTTGCCAGGGCATTAGAAGGCAGGATCGCTGCAGGCTGCAAATGGTGCCTTTGCATGTAGCATAGTGGTGGAAAGTAGGTAGGTGTTTTTATTTTGCTCACGTTGCTGTCCCACCTGCTCTGCTTTGCAGATTGGAAGCACCGTCCCAACATTTAAGGTGTTGCATATGCTGCCCATCACGAAGAGGGGGAAGGAAGGGAAAAAGAGAGGTGGCCAAGAGGGTGAAGAGAGAATTGAACAAAGCAGCTGGAGCTGCTCTGGTTTTCTCTTTATACTAAGCCTGCCTCCTCATTGTCTTGGTGCAGCTCATATAGGGGTAAATGTCTGCAGTGCTCCTCTTGGCTCCCAGCACATGATTGTCTGAGTACCAAGAGTCTAAAGGAGCTCATTAGTGTCCCTGAAGTATCTAGTGCCAGGAACTTGTGGTTAAAGTTGTAATACTGCCTTGGTGAGCCAGTCCAGGAGGACCTCAGCAGCTGAGCAGCTCTGGAGGGACTGTGAGGGGAGCTCTGTGGGGTTGGAGGGAGCTGCAGAGTCTGTGGTAGCTGGTGGGGACTAGATGCACCTGGGAGAGTTGGGTGGAGTTGATTTATGTGGAGCAGATCCTGTTCTCCTCATTCTAGGACACAGCTGAGGGCAGTTCCTGGAGAGGAGACTGTTCCTAGGCAGGGTGGACACCCAGTTTTGCTCACCCACTGCCATCCAGGGACACTCATTGCTGTCTGTGGGTGTCCAAGCAGCTTTATCCCAGGCACAGACAAGGAACTGGGATGCAGGTGAAGAAAATGTTGATAATAGCAGAAGCAGAGCAGCAGTGACAGCATGTTGAGTGAAACCAAAAGCCAGGAACAGTCCTGGACTTGGCCTGAGCCCTGAGGCAGATGGAGGCAGGGACGTGCTGCAGCTAAGCAGCTTGGAAAGGCTGGAAGAAGAGACAGGGAGGCTTGGGGGAGAGGGGGGAGGCTGGGGAGAGCTCCTAGGGCAGAGCCTCGATGCCTGCGCCAGGAGGCTTGAATTTGGGTCTGTGAAACAGCCCCCTGGGTGCTCCGAAGAGCCTTGCCCGGGGGTTCTTCCCCACCCGGGGACCCCCAGGTCCAGGCCACCAGGTGGCGCTGCTCGGCCACCGGCGGGGAGGGGGTCCCCGGGGGTTGGGGGGCTCCGGGAGGCTGTGGAGAGGCGGAGGTCGGGGAGTCCCAGGAGGATGCGGGGGTACCTTGGGGGCTGCGACGGTCTGGGATCCTCAGGAGGCTGTGGGGAGGCAGGGGTCGGGGTGTCCTAGGAGGATGAGGGGGTCCTTTGGGGCCTGCAACGAGACAGGGATCTGTAGGATGCTGCAGGGGTTAGGGGTTCCCAGAAGGCTATGGGTGTTAGGGGGCTCTGGAAGGTTGTGGGGAGGTGGGGGTTGGGGTGGATCCCAGGAGGATTTGGGGGTCCCTTGGGGGCTGTGGTTGTTGGGGGTTACCAGGAGGCTAAAGGGAAGCAGGGGTTGGGGGGCGGTGGGGTGTCCTAGGAGGATGCAGGGGTTCCCAGGAGGATGTGTAGGGGTGGAACACATGTCCTGTGCTCCAGGAGGGCCAGAGGCAGCCTCCTGGGGCTGGGGATTTCAGCCCCAGTGGGAGAAGGGAGCTCACCCCCTGGGAGGGACCTCAGGGGACAGACACTTTTCTCATTCTCTTCACAAGCACTTATAGAAACTCTGCCTTAAGCACAACCCCAGGCCTCTAATGCTCTGGAGACACCACTAGTTGTGTGCCTGGTCCCCAAAGACTCTCCTGCATGGAGATCAGTGCTGCTTCTCTCTGTTTCCTTGGCTCAGATCAGGCTCTGGCCATCAGCTTTCAGTAAATGTGGGAAGCGGGGTAGAAAGGGTCAGGATTGAGGGTGACAGCCTTGGAGGGAATGTGAGGCAGCATGGAGCTGGAGTTCACTACTAAGACTGGGCTGGATGAAGGATCTGGGTGTTCGATGGAGCCCAGGGCAGGAGCGTGGCAGGGTCTCTGTGCCAGGACTGAGTCAGCTGCAGCACTGTCAGCGAGACCCAGAGGTTGTCCCCACTTTCTAGCTGGGACTGTCTGCCTTCTCAAGTGCTAAATTTGCTCATGGGTTGAAAATCAAGACTCTCTCCTGAGGAAAACCCGTGTTGTGGTGACTCAGCTGAGTGCTGGCACCACCCGGACGGGCTCCGAGTGCTCTGGGTCAAGGGGGGCACTGGAGCATCTCGCAAGGTTGGGACCTGACTCAGCAGCAGCTCTGTTTACCTGGGGCTGGTGGAAAACCTTCTTGGGAGGTTGACTGATTTGCCATCCAGTTTGTACTTCTGTGTGGTGGCTTTTGGGGAGCAATCCAGCACAGTGGCCAGGGCGAGGAAAGAGGCAAAGGATCAGGAGCAGCGAGGAAAGTTCTTGCAGCCATGCAGCAGCAGGTGAGTGAAGCTTTGTGTGTCTCCTCTGCTCTGGGTGTTGCTCTCCACAGTCAAGTGACGCACCTGGTTAACAATCACAGAATCATAGAATGGAAAGAACCTTAAAGCCCCTCCAGTGCCACCCCCTGCCATGGGCAAGGACACCTCCCACTGGATCAAGTTGCTCAGAGCCTCTTCCAACCTGGCCTTGAACATCTCCGGGGATGGGGCAGCCATGACTTCTCTGGGCAGCCTGTGCCAGGGCCTCCCCACCCTTATAAGAAAACATTTTTTCCTAATATCTCATCTAAATATCCTCTCTTTCAGCTTAAAAACATTCCCACTCATCCTGTCCCTGCACTCCCTGATAAAGAGCCTCTCCCCAGCTTTGATGAGGGCCTTGAATCCCTTCAGCTCCCTGCCAGTTGTGATTCCATTCTCTCTAACACCCTGATCATGGCTTGTGAATGCTCATGTCTGCTTCAGAGTCCATGGTGTTTCTGGGAGTTCAGCACCACCCTTTGCATCAGGCTGTGGCCTGGACTCTTCTTTCTGCTCCTTTTTGGGATACGAACCCTGAGGAGCAGAGCAGGGTCAGCCCTGTCTCTTGTGGCTGCAGCTTGGCTCTGCTCTCCTCTTGGGACCATTACTCTCCTGCTCGGTTAAACCTGGCATCGACCGCTCCATCAGAGCCTGGGGCTCTTTCTCAGCTTTCTTAGCTAATGGTTGTGTCTGCCTCCCATTGATCCTCAGCTGCAGAGCTCATTGATTAAGTACATTTCTTATTATACTTAATGCTATTTTACTCCTTTCTGGGCTTGCCTTGTGCCAGATGCTTCTGCCTGCCAGACAGAGAATTCCTCTGGTTGGAGAAACATCCCTCCCCAGTGCTGGCCCTGCTCTCCTCCCCTCCCTCCATCCAATTGGTCTTTCTTCTACTTTCCTGCCTGTCTTTTCCTTCTGGGCCAGGGCAATCCCTCTGCCTCTCAGTTCTTTGCCCTTTGTCCCTGCTCCCATGCCCTCCCTGGAGGTCTGATTTTTCTCTCAAGCAAAGCAACAAGGCAGCCATGGTTCCCAAGGCTTCAAGAGGGCTGTGAGCCTACTGCAACAACCTGTCCTGTACCTTGCCTCTGCACAGCTCCTACTGCATCTTGCAAATGCCTCCACTGAGCTGCCAGGGACCTTGCATTGAACTCAGACTCCTAGAAGGAACCCACAAACATCATCGAGTCCAACTCCTGTCTTTGCCTAGGACAACCCTAATGTTCATACCATGAGGGTATTATGCAAATGCTTCTGAAGTATTGTTAGGCTTGGTGCAGTGAATGCTTCCTGGGGAGCTATTCCAGCACTCCTTCACCCTCTGGGTGTGGAATCTTTTCCTGGTGTCCAACCTAAAGCACCCCTGGCCCATCTTCCTGCCATTTTCACAAGTCCTCCTTTCCAGCCTTCTGGTGCATCCCTCCAGCTTGCAAAAGTCCACGTGTAAGGCTGCCCTGCCTTGTTGGAGCAGCTTGGCAGTCTGGGGTATGGTTTTCTGAATGTCTTCCAGGCTGCACAAAGCCTCTTGAGAGGCAGGAGATCTCCTGTGTGCTGCAGGCTTGGTCAGAGGGATGCAAGATTCCCTCACCATTGCTGCCTGGGGGTGTTGCCAAGGGAAGTGGAGGAGATGGGTCAGCACCTCAGCAAGTGTCACCCACCTGGGGCAGAACCATCTCCCTGTAAGGTTAGCTCTAGCTTTTCTGTAGCACAAGAGTGTTGTCAATCCAGCAGCTGGGATAGCCTGGCCCTGCTGAGCTGCTCATGCCAGCAACCATACAGCCAGGGTGAGAGACACCAGCCAGGGTGCGGTGTTCTCCTTCGCCTCCCCCAAAACACCTTCACATGCTGCACGCACTATGTGTTGCCTCACTTGGTGCTTCACCTCCTTTCAACTCTCTTGCATGCATCATTCAAAAGCCATAACATTATTGGGCATAAAATATTTACTTAACTGAGCTTTTTGCAAATATTCCCCTCCATTATTTTTCCTCCTTTTGGGAGCAGACACTGCTTCTCCTGTGCTCTCAAATGGCTTCTCTTAAATAATACAACAAGAACGTATGAACACCCAGTAGCCTTTTTCTTTCTCTTGAAACATCCATAAATATAATGGTGTCACCAATCCATTACACCAGGACTGTGGCTCAGGAACACCCAGTAGCAGAGGCTCAGCCCACATAATCACCTTGCTTCTGGATGAGGGACAGGCAGAGAAGGTGCTTAGGGAGCATAAATACCTGAGAAGAAATGACATGACGGGTCCCTTCCAACCCAAGGCATTCTATGATGCATGCTATTAATATTAATTAAGAAATGCTCATTTCAGAAGGGACGTCTGAAGCTTAGCAGAGGCAATGAAGGACTGAGCACTCACAGTCTGATCCCAGCTAGGATGCTGGGCCAATTGCTCCAGACAAAATTCCCTACAGCGGCTAAATGGCTAGTGCCTGGGAGGCCAGCCTGAGGCACAGGGATGCTGAGGAGCCCTTCCCACTGCAGGCAGCAGGATGGGCCATCCTCAACAGCTCTGGAAGAGCAGGACAAGCTATTTTAGACCTTAAGAAAGCCAGAAAGGGAGGATGTTGTTTTCAGAAGTAGATATATATGTGCTGGATGGTGAGAGTGTTCTCCACATGCATGAAGGCATTAAGCTGCACATCCATACCTTTCCCTCTCATGGACTGGGGTTGTTTACCCTGGAGAAGAGGAGGCTGAAGGGAGACCTCATTGGTCTCTACAACTACCTGAAAGGAGGTTGTGGAGAGGAGGGAGCTGGGCTCTGCTCCCAAGTGAAAGGGGACAGGATGAGAGGGAATGGCCTCAAGCTCCGCCAGGGGAGGCTGGGCATTAGGGAAATTTTTTTCACAGAAATTGTCATTGGGCACTGGCAGAGGCTGCCTAGGGAGGTGGTTGAGTCACCTTCCCTGGAGGTGTTTAAGGGACAGATGGACGAGGTGCTGAGGGACATAGTTTAGTGATTGATAGGAATGGTTGGACCCTGATCCAGTGGGTCCTTTCCAACCTGGTGATTCTATGATAACTCTCCATGATGAGCCATTAGAGTTAGGGTTAGAGCTCTTCTTGTAGAGAAGTTGTCCCAGACCCCTGTTGACTGGTGCTTGTGTTATGAGGGGCTTTGCCCACCGAGGATGCCATGGGAGGACTCCTGGCAGGGGCCTGGCTGTGAGCTGGTGTGCCCAGTTTGAGGCTGTGCCCACCAGGCATGGAAGGGAGCCCATTGGATGTGGGTTCGCCATGCCCGGGTTGGGCAGGGGTCTGGATCCCTGCGCATGGGGACTGCCAAGCCTCCCCATGGGAATCTGAATCCTGGTTGTGCCTAGCCAGGGGCGGGGTTGGCTCCTGGCTGAGGTGGGGAGGGGGCTGTGCCCAGGTTGGGGGTCCAGCTCCTGGTTGTGAAGGAGTCTGTGCTAAATTGAGGGGGGCTGGGATGGCGTGGAGGTGTCTAATCCCTGGTGTGGAAGGCTGTGCCCAGGTGGTTGGTTGAGGTCCAGGTCCCAGATGGAAGTGCTGTGCCTAGGTTAGGGTTCTGGATCACAGCTGGGGAGGGGGGGTCTGTGCCCAGATGAGGGGGTTGAATCCCAGCTGTGTCCAGATTGGGGGTCCAACTGCTGGCTTGGGGGGACCGTGCCCAGGTTGGGTTGGTCTGGATCCCAAATGTGCCCAGGCTGGGGGGGGGTCTGTATGTCAGCTGTGCCCAGATGAGGAGTCTGGGTCCCAGCTAGGGTGTGGGTTGCTCTGCCCAGGTTTGGTGGGTGGGGTGTCTGGATCCCTGCTGCCCCCAGGTTTGGGGGGGGTGTCTGGATCCCCACTGTGCCCAGGTTGGGGGGTGTCTGGGTCCCCGCTGCCCCCAGTTTTGGGGGGGGTGTCTGGATCCCCACTGTGCCCAGGTTGGGGGGTGTCTGGGTCCCCGCTGCCCCCAGGTTTGGGGGGGTCCGTGTCCGCTCCCTGCCCGCCCGCGGGGGCTGGCGCTGTCCGTGGTGCTGACGGAGGTTGGTTCTATCAATATGTGCCCCCCGGCGCTTTTCTCCCTTAATCCCCCACGAAGGAAAGGAGGTCGTGGAGTTGGGGGGACAGGCAGAGTGGCCTCCCTCCCACCCCCTAGTAGCCGTCCCTGCCAGAAAGGCTTGACTGATCTCTGCAGTTCTAGCTGGATATTCATGGGATGCTCAGGGTTTTAAATCCCTCTGGTAAGGTGTAAAGTCATCTCAGAGGGAGGAAAAACAGCAAATGGCAGGGATAAACCACCAAGAAAACACTGCTACAGTAAGATAAAAAAAGAAATTAAAAAAAGTCTGTTCCCTTATACGTATGTTATCATTGTCCTCATGGGATCTGAGCTTCCGGGATCTATGTGCCAATAAAGAAACAAGTAGTTGAATAAAGCACAGTTTGAGGAGGGCATGGGGATATACCTGAGGTTGTGACCCCTATCCAGGGAGGGATCTCTGAATTTTATATCTTATCAGCTTCTGCCAATCTATTTTGCTGTCTGTTTTCAGTAATAGCTGGGATTGTTCAAATCTAAAGCCGACAGGGCAGGATTGTGGGGAATCTTACAGTGTGGGTGGCAAAATGGCAGATGAATGTTGCTGAGTCCAAGTAATACAGATGAGGACACAACCTTAACTACACCAACACGAAGCTGGCCTTTAATTTAATATTTTCTACTTGGGAAAAGAGACCTCATAACTGTTGAGGGTAGTTCTATGAAAATGTCATCTCTGTGCCCAGTGTCAGTCAAATACAGCAAATTGCTTGTTAGTAGTTATTAGGAAAGAGACTGAAAACAAAACAGGCAGCAGCATTATGCCAAGGTATAATACACTGTGTCGCAGTGCAAGTGCTGTGTGCAGTTTTGGTTGCCCAATCACGAAAAGGAGGTTGTTGAACTAGAAAAGGTAAAGAAAAGGATGACAAGGCTGATCAAAGGCACAGAACAGCTTCTGTGTGAGAATAACTAATAAATTAGGACTCGCTTGGTTAGAAGAGAGACAATAAAGGTGATATACGACTGAGTTCTATAAATTCAGGAGCAGTAGAAAGATGGGAAATAGGAAATGGATATTCACTGTTTCTCACAAATAGGTGGCATCAACTGAAACAATTAGGCAACAGGTTTAGAACATAAATTAAGAAAGGTGAGGTTTTTTTTCATGCAATGCTTAATTATGCTGTGGAACTCATCACTGCAGCGCAGTTCAGGGACCCACAGCCCCGGGTTCAGAAAGCAATTAGACCAGTTCATGGAATGTGGATGCATTAGCAGTGATTAAGTGTTGATGATCTGATGCAAGGTCCAGCTCAAGGGAGTGCTCTGCTGCTGATGGGCAGGTAGAGAGGTAAGAGGAGGCTGCAGTTTGTGGTGTGACCTGCATACAGTCCAGCCTCTCCTTCTCTCAGGCTTGGACATGTTGGCATGGTCCTGCGGACAGTGGGAAGGAGCTGGAGAGCAGAGATGGAGCTTGAAGTTGCTCTGACCTGCAGAATGCAGTCAGTGCCAGCTCACTGCATGCAGCCGTTGCTGCTCTATCATTCCCTCCCCTGCAGTAATCTGCTGTGACCATCCCTGGCCATGGCATAGCTAGCCCCAGCTGGGACATACCCTTGTGTCACAGAGCACTCTTTAAGTGTTTCCTTGTTACAGCCACTCGAACAGACCTTTCCCTGTAATGCCGGCAGATCCCTGCTCCTGAGGAGATGTTAATTGATTTCCCTTTTCATCGTTCCTCCCCTGCCCGTGGCTGTGCTGATACCCGCCTGCCTGCGCTCCCAGTCAGGGGCTGTGACAAGCAGATCCTGAAATTATTGATAAACACTCATTGGGGCTGGAGCCTGGTAAATTGCCAGAAACCCCAGTGGATTTCTCTCTTGCCAGCATCATTTTTCTTGATGACAGCATGTTCTGAAGTTTGTTGTGGAGGGGGCAGGGCCTCCTGGTAACTTTTTTTGTTGTTTTATGCATCGGTTGTTTTAAAAGATCTCTGTATAAAAGGAGAAAGGAGAGGCTCGGGAGCTAGTGCCTGCGGTTTTCTCTGCCTGTCCCCAAACTGTGTAGGGCTGGGTTGGATTCTGCTCTGAGCTTTGCCCAGGCCAGTACTCCCCTTGCAGATCCGCTCAGCTCAGCGCTTCTACAGGCTCAGGGCTTCTTGATCCCAATGTGCTGGATCCCCATTTCTTCCCCTGAACCCTATGCTCCTTCTGGCTATTGTTGCCCTGTGTTAAGATATTTGCATTGGCAAAGATGCCTGAGCATGGAAAGGAGCCAGCACGGGCACAGCAGCTGGAGCAGGACATCCCTCTCCGGAGATGGAACAGTCCTTGACACCAAGAAGTTCAGCTTTCAGAAGGGCTCAGAGGGAAAAAATCAACTCAAATACCTCCCATGGCCAGTCCCTACCAGACCAGGGTAGTTTTGCCTGGATGTTGCTTTGTTCCTGGCTTATGTAGTGCATACAAATGTGTGTGGCTGTGTTAGGTCTCTGGCTATTGCTCTTTCTGGAGCTTGGAGCATTTTTCTCTCTGCTAGGTCTGCTAATTAGTGGTAGGTTGTGGATCAGGAACAGAGGGAAATGTCCTTCTTTGGTTCTGGCACTAGAAATAATTGAGCCATTTTTCACCTATGGCCAATCTAATTCTGTCCACATCTTGATTTTTCTCTTAATAGCTTGGGGATACTGTTGGCAGCCATGAGATTCACAGCAATGTCCAAGCTTTTCAGTAATCACTGGGATTTTGTGCTCTCTTGCTAACTGGTTGCTGGTTTCTTCTTAGTTTTTGCTTAAGCCCTTCCGAGAATGGGAAGGGAGCTTATTTTAAGCCAAGTTGTGTTCACCTTTGCACCAACATTCCTCAACCCCTCTGCTGGGGCAGCGGTGTGGAACTTTGCCCCCAGCAGCCACATGTCCTGGAGCCATTTCTCGAGTTGGAATCCTATCTCCTTCCTGCTCTGCCCTGGCAGCATTCCTGCTTCTCTTTGCTTGGACAGGGGCTCTGGTCATTATGGGCTACCCCGGACCCTTGTCTTGATGCATGGAGCACATCCAATGGTGGGAGATGATGGGCAGTGGCTCCTTGGCTATCCCAGAGTGGGAAGCAGCACCAGTCTGTGCTCTCTGGGGTCAGTCCCACTGCCTCCTTGTGCAGGGGCTGTGGGATGTGGGGCTCTTCCCTACCTGCTCAGGGTGCAAGGCATTGCCACCTACTCAGGGCAGCTTCCCAGCAGTGCCTGATCTTGCTCCACGCTTAACAACTACATTCCTGCACACCCTGGTGCTCCCAAACCAGCAAATACCCCTTTACAGTTGTCATGGAAATTAGAAAGTGTGTCTGCTTGAGTTTCCTCAGCACAGGGCTCCCAGTGGTTCGTACATCAGAGAGCCTCTCACAGCACTGATGTGGGAGCTGTGCTCCGGAGGCGGCTGGGGCTCTGTGGACTGCTGATGCTGGGGCTGTTGTTGCAATTTGACGTGTCAGCCTCTGGCCAGCCCACAAAAATGAAGATGTCCGTGGTGAGCTGAAAGGTGTGATTTATCAACCCTGGTCCTCAGAGGCTTGGGGCCTGTCAGGCACCAAAAATTCCCATATATCACAGGGTGTGGTGCTGCTGACTCTAATTTTGAGGTGGGGTTGCTGTTGTATTTTCCTGTGAGTGCCAGAGCACTGTGAAGCGAACAGTGGGGCAGGAGCCAACCCTGGGCACTGTGAGGGCTTGAGCTGATGAGCTCCTGTGACCGAGGGATGCAACTCACATTTTCACATGTTATAGAAAACTCTGCCCTCCGTGTGTGTGTTAGGAGGTGGGGAGGTTGAGGTGTGTGAGGAGGTTTCCAGCCTCTGCACAAGTGAAAGGGTTCAGACAGCTTCCTCATCTTCACCCTGTCCTCTGCTTTTGTCCCTCTGCGTCTGTGTGCATGCATCTGTGTGCAGATTTGATTGTTTTCTTCTCTATAACATTTTCTTTTTCCAATGTTTATGGGCCATGGGATTGGAAGTGAAGCAGCTACTTAATTGCTGTCAGGCAAGGAAACGGGTTATAAAGTTGCCAAGGGAAAAAATACATCACTCTGGGGTAAATGCAAGGGAGCAGGGATGATGTAGGGAGGAGGAGGGGAAAGGCTCAGAATGGGAAAGGATGGAGGCAGGGCAGCAATAGGCAACACAGGGAACTGGCTCACAGAGGGATGTGGAGACTCTCCCTGCCTCCAGGATGAAATGACATAGAATCATAGAATCACCAGGTTGGAAAAGACCCAGCGGATCATCGAGTCCAATCATTCCCATCAATCACTAAAGCATGTCCCTTAGCACCTCATCCACCTGTCCCTTAAACACCTCCAGGGAAGGTGACTCAACCCCCTCCCTGGGCAGCCTGTTCCAGTGCCCAATGAACCTTTCTGTGAAATATTTTTTCCTGATGTCCAGCCTAAACCTTCCCCTGGTGGAGCTTGAGGCCGTTCTGTGCCATATCTTCTGTGCTGGGCACCTTTGCTTGCATTGAGGGATGAAATACTTCCCAGAAGGGAAGGATTTGTGCTGGGAACATCCCAGGGCTGAGGCAGCTCCTCCCCATGGTGTTGTCTTTTGCCTAAAACACCACCGCTCTACTAATCTGGTGTTTGCAGTCGTGTCCTGGGACTGCTGAGTGTGTGAGCGCCGGTGGTGGAAGTGAGGACAATTGAAGGAGAAGCCATGCTGGGGTGTGCTGGGATCAGGAGAACAGAGCCGTCCCCATCCTCCTGACTGCCAGAGCCTCCTGGCTGCCATTGCTCCAGTTCCAGACTCTTAGCTTGCAACTCTCTTCATCTGCATCGCTTTCTTGTTTCCTTCATTATCTCCCTCAGTCTAACCCTCCACCATGTCATCTTCTTTGCACGGCTCCTCCCTCTCCCCATTCACCACATTACTGCAGCAAGGACTCACTTTCCCATCTTTTAGTCTCAGTGCCATACATAAAAGCGCTCTGATGGCCGTGGCGTGATAGCAAAGACAGAACTTAATTTCACAGCATTTTCATATAATACTCCATAAAACTGCACAAATTTGCTTGAGTCCAAATCCATCTCATTATGCAGAGTCATTGAAAGGGAGGCTTTAACATTCTGGGACTCGGCGCTCAACTAGGGGATGGTACAGAAGAAGAGAAAAAATAATTAATTAGGTGCTGCTCTGGATCTTTGATCCTGCAACACAAGGCACATTAAATAAAATGCCTGGCTCATGAATAAACGCTGTGAGGAGCCCTGTTTTTCTGACCCCACTTAGAAATTTTTTTGAGTGAGACTGATGTGTGTGGGGGGAGATCCTGAGTCTGTACTTGAGGGAGTGGGGTAGA
Organism: Piaya cayana; assembly: GCA_013389865.1. Lineage (NCBI taxonomy): Eukaryota > Metazoa > Chordata > Aves > Cuculiformes > Coccyzidae > Piaya > Piaya cayana. Next base: position 200,840 of record WAAB01013681.1, on the reverse strand, counting down.
ACATAGCCCTGGAGCAGGTTACGACAACCCCACTGGTATGGTTTTGAAAACCAAAGCCCTGGCAAGGTACTGAGGATCAGGGTGGGATGAAAGAGCATCCAGTTTCCCCAGAGGTCTACCGAGGTCCCAGCTATCCCCATTGATCCCACAGATCCTGCTCGGCACATCTAGGGTCTTAGCCCTGCCTTGTTGAGAGAGGCTTCTAGGTGAGAAGCTGAGGGTGGTACAATGTGTCAGCATCCCTTCAGTGATCTCCATCCTCTTCCCGCCCCCATCCCTTATATTTAAGTCTATTTTCTGTACACAGCTGCAATCAATCTCTCAATGTATGTGAGTGAGCTTGAGATTCATGTGGGCCTTTTATTTTCTGAGTAAAGCAATTTGTGAGATGTAAGGACTGAGGATCCAGCCAAGCCAGGTGGGTGAGTGGACTTGGGGTGCACCAGGCAAAGGGATCCTGGGGCTAGGGCTGTTCTCCAAGCCCTTGGCTGAGTTGGGAATGAGCCCTTGTGTGCACTTGCTGTGCTTTGCCTGGCAGCAAGGACTCTCTGCCTGTTACTTGGCCAGAACAGATGATTAGACCAGACAATGCTAGCCCAGGCAGGCGAGCAGGGAACCTTGAAGCTTGGCTTTATTCACTGGCATCCCCCAGTGTCCTGATGTGGGAACAAGTCCTGACTGGGGCTCCTGTGCCCCAATCAATATGCAGCGCTGCTGCCCCATGACACGGCAACACGATGTCCTTGGGGGCACCACGGTGCTGGGCAGGTTGATTAAAAATGCACCAGCAAAGCAATCCTGCAGAGGAGAGAGCTCGCTTCACCTCGTGCTGTTAATTAATCTCTGAGCCAATGAGGATGCTCTCATCTGGTCTTTACTTAATCCATAACCCAGAAATCCTCAAATTATGTCATTTGTTCAATACAGATGAAATTAATTACTCTGGGAAATAGGCAACAAGTTGCATTTCTGATGCCCCTTATCGCATAATCAAATCTACAAAGTGCTTTCCATGCAGCCGCAGTGGCAGCAGTGGGATTGCCTGCAGCAGGCATGAAATACTGAGCAGCATCCACTATAAATCTGGCACGGTGCAGACTCTTACAGGAAGCCGATGTCCAAGGGATGCCGGGGAGCCTCTGCAGGAGTGCTGGCAGGGCAGCCACTGCTCTTCCCACCAAGAAGAGCCACCAAGGAGCCTCTGTCAAGGGCTCCACCACCCTCCTTGGCCCCACTGCACCCTCCTGAGCCTGCCACCAGCCTCCTTTTTCTATATTCCCCCTTTCTGGTATCACAGATACAGCTTGCAGGGCTTCTTCCTGGGAGATCCAGAGGCATGGGTCGCCCCTTCCTAACCCTCCCTTCCCTGCAGGTTGCATCCCTTTGCCTGGTGACTTTGAGGAAGGTACTTATCAGGATGCATCAGAAGACCTGGGCACAGGGCAATAGTGATTTACTCTTTATTGGAGTTATCATGGAGAGGGAGAACTGGAAAATGAGAGGTAAAGGCTACAGAACAGCTGTGGCAGTGCTGTGGAGTGCGGCAGGGGTGGGAGCTCGGTGGTGACCGTGCAGCCCAGGGGCTTCTGCTCTACCTGAGGGGGCAGGGCAAGGCATCACCTTTCTGCTGGGACAGCAGGTGTTATCACACAGGTAAGTGAGGGCTTTATCCCCCCAGCCCAGCCCAATGTGCTGACTGCCCTTCCTCCCCTGCTGCAGCACAGGGGCTCACCCTGTGCAGAGGTGAGCATGGCATGAGGCACCATGGGCAGAGACTGGCTTTGCCCTTGCTGATTCCCCTTTCTGCTCCTGAACTTCCCTCTGGGCTTCAGATGATGCCTTTTTAATTACCTGCTTGACAAACCTGGACAGACTATGACATGCTTTGGTGAGCCACAGAAGCCATCATCCATTTGCCCTCTTGCCCACTGCCCAACTTCATTCCCACGGTGGCAAAGGCAGAGAAACACTCTGACACTGTGATTGTCCTGAGAGGATCAGCCCTGGCATGGCAAGAACCGGTGCCCTGTGTCACTGACACCTCGACATCCCTGGTAAGAGCAGACTGCAGCCTGGAAACCATCCTGTTCTTCCCTCCTTCTCCTCAGCGTTTCTCCTCTGTGCTGGGAAAGCCCTCAGAGGTTTTTGCTGGAGCGCGTTGTGGGGGAGCCTGTGTGCTCCAGCGCAGCTAGAGATCTTGTAGAGAGCACTAAAGACAATTCCCAAAGGCCTAAGAGCAAAATTTGCAGCCCGAGCGTGCCGCCTCCTCCCACCGCTTGGCTGCGGCACGTTTCTCTGGCATCCGAAGTGCTGATTGCTAAAGTGGCACCAGAGCACATCCCCAGAAAAGCTTTAATTACAACCTCCAGCCAAGAATGGGCTCTTGTGGTCAGTCGAGCTCTGCTGCCTGCACGGAGAGATACTTCAGCCCCTTCTCTGGCTGAGGGTCTGCGGGGAGGTAGCTGGGGAGCCACAGTCCCTTCGGGGTGAGCTGCTTTCGGAGGGTCAGTTTTCTAGAGGGAAAGCTTTGCTGTAAGTTGTTAAAGCAGGTACCAGCTCACAGGCTACTAACATGCTAAGAGCTATTGTAACAAAAAAAAAAATCTATACTAGTTGTTTGCTAAAATGGCAGTAATGAATTGAAAAATATTACAAGCTGATCAGGTAGAGATTCCAAGGCATGTTAGGGCTCTTAGCCTGGCTTTTCAGCTCACCTGGGTCGCCAGACACAGTAAAATCTATTCAGAGAGGATAGAAATGTAATTTTGCTCTGCCCTATCAATTTAAATAAATTAACTATTAGATTAGCTGCACTTAAAACAAAACAAGAAATCAATCCCACTGGCCTCGGCTGCTATTAAACTATGTTTTGCACCACTAAACCTGTAATTGCCAAAGGTACCTGTGAAAGGAGAGCAGCCCAGCTGTGAGGTGATGCTGTGGGCCCAGGCTATGCTCCCTGGTTGGGAGGAAGGGTATGGAGCTCACTGGACTGGAGAGGACAGATCTACCTGCCTGCCCTGAGCTCTTCTGCCCCTGCCACATCCTCCTGGCCTCTGGTGTGTTCCCAGAGAAGGAGAGGGCAGTGGAGCCTGAAGGAGTTAATGGGAAAGCTCCCTCGACTGCCTGGGCTTACCGGGATTTACCTGGGAGAGGTGCAGAGGTCAGGGCTGGCTGCTGATGTCTGCCCTGCACATTCCAAGGGGACATCCAACTTGGAAGCACCTAAAGCCCCAAGGCAGGTGATGTGTGATCCCAATGCACCTTCTAACCCCAGTTTGCTTTTCTGAGTGGGTGAGCAGAGGAAAACCCCTACCCAGAGAGTGCTGAGCAAGGTGCAGGCAGCGTGTTGGGTAGAGCAGGAGCAGGCAGGAGGCTGGGATGAAAGCAGGCATCCTCGTGCAGAGCTGGGAAGGACAGGAGTCCCCAGGAGGGAGGGCAGGTTTCTGAAGCAGCATTTCAGACATGGCTGTTTCCATTTTTATTTTTTTTTTCCCCTGCTGAAACTGCCGCCCTGTGCAAACCTGCTGAAGCTGCTCGGATAAATTAGCATCTAGGGGACTTTTTTCCTCTACGTTTTGTGCAGTTGCATAAGAGGGAAGAACAGAGGAGCCCAAGTAGCAGATTGCTTTGTAAAGAAGCATGAAACAGCCGTAGACAGAGCTGCTGTCTCCTTGCTGCTAACAGATCTCACGCGTTCAGCTGGATGAAGCACACGCGTGTAATCCAGGCATATGTGGGATCATCTGGGTGTAGTTGGGATTGTCTGGGCAAGCATGGGCAGGATGGGGAGAGCAGTGGGGTGTGCAGGAGGTTCTTCCCAGCCCAGCCGGTCATCTCCCAGCTGTGGCTGGTGTACCCAGGTCTCCTGGTTTGCAGGATAGTCAGGTAGAGCAGGAGCAGTCGCTCTCCTTCCCTTGCCCTCTGGTGCTGGTCTCTGCTTCTTCTTCACCTCTCCAAGGGGACTGGGAAGCCCCTTTGTAAAGAGACCCAAGGAGGCTCTCAGAACACATTTGTGCAGGAGCTGGGGAAGCTGCAGGGGCTTCCCAGCAGGTGCCATTCCTGGTGAGAGGAGGAGGAGAGTATCGGTATCCACTCAGCTGCCTCTCTCCCTGACCCAACCCCATTGATTTCTACCGATCTGAGCCTGATGAGATGTGTGAAGCAATCAATATACCTGCAGCTCTGCAAGTGGATGCAGGGAGGCAGGGGATGAGAGTACAAGATTTAACCCTTCCTCTCCCCTGCTGTGGGGCCCTGCCCAGTGGCTCAGGGTCTCCCACTTGAGTCCTACTGTCCAGGATGTGCTGTGCGTCCCATTGCTGCCTGGGGATAGATGGGTGGCTCTGCTCTGGCTCTTACGACACTTACAACCTCCTTACACAGACCTGCATCATTGTTTCATTTTTCTGTCAACTCTGGAGAACAGCCTGGGAAGAGTTGGGGGAGGAAGGAGACAAAGGAGGGGAAAAGGACTCAAAAAAGGCTCAAATTTGCAGAAGAGTCAAAAAACTTGGGGTAGGAGGAGGGAGGAGAAGGGGCTGCTTGTAAGGCTGCTAGGTTACACCTGGGGGATACTTGGCTGTGGCCAGGGCTCTGCTGCAAGAGGAGCTGGAAGCTCTCAGCCCTGGGAGGGAGCAGGGTGGGTAGAGAGCTCAGGGAGTGCTCGGCTGTAAGTGCTTTCAAAACCCTCAGCCAGAAGTGATCTTTTCTGAGGCATAAGTAATGTAGGTAAATAGGATTATCTCACAAAACAGAATGGCAAAATAATAAACATGCTCATAGCAGCAACGCCTTGGTAAATGACTGGAGCCAAGGGGATGCTGGGGCACGCAGCACACAGTGGGAGGGGAACTGTGTCCATGTGAGAGCACACCAAGGAGTCTCCACTTGGAGAGCCTGTTCAGGACCAGGGGGTTAAGTGTCTGCTGCGGAGAAGCCCTCTGCAAGCAAAGAAGCTGCTTTTTCAGGATCTGACCCAACTCTACAGCTCCTTGTAAGTGCAAAGCCGTGGATGCGTGGGGCTGGGTATCTTGAGTGTGGTGTTTGATGTGATGTGAACTTGACATCCTGCATGAAATGCTTGGGGATGTGCATGCTCAGCAGCCTTGGAGGCACGACTGCACCTTGGGCAGCAGCACCAGGGCTGCTGGGGAGGTAACGAGCTCAGCTCCCAAACCCCTGGAGTTTGGTGCTGTGAAGCAGCATGTGCCAACCAGGCGAGGAGCTTGCACTGGGACGTGACCCAATGCGAGCAGAAGGGAGGTCTCCAGCCTGGATCTCCTTGGAGGAGGTTGGAACCAGCCACCAATGCATTTCATTCCTCTGTCTCAGAGCCCCCATAAGTTTGGGCTGACAGCAAGCCCTGCTCATTACACCATGGGGACGGGCTCAGATGCCTCTGGAGAGGAGCAGAATGGTGGGGGACCCCTCCACCAGACAGGAGATAACAAACCAGGGCTCTGTCTTTGAGGAACTGAGAGTGGAGCTGTGTCCAAAGGGGCTAAAGCTCTTGCAGGCTGGTGTTCTAGTCAGGATGTTGTAGGAGGAAAGGCATGGAAGTCCCCCCTGACTTCATTACAGCGACAGAGACTGAATCTTTTCTAGCAGGGGAAGATTCTTCAGCTGCATTAACAGGCTGAGATCTGATGGGAAAGATGAAAAAAATCCATCTCCTCCACATCACTCACTTGAGACTCTATCAGACTTGCTACAATTAGGAAAATTCACATCGAAGGCCTCATTTGTAAAGGACGAAAATAAGAGAAAACGCTTGGCCCAGAGGGAAGCAGAGAAGGAATTTAAACTGCTTCTCATCTTTCATCATTTGCCTTCTCCATCTCCTGTCTTGGCAGCCCCAGTATTTTGCTTTGTCTCCTTCAGGTGACTAATCATTAGACTAATTAGTTGCTAATCAATGTTTAATTAAAACCTAGCTGTTAATTACTGGAGGTGTTACTGTAGGTTGGATATGAAATGTTATGAAAATGTTTTTAAGGGCAGTTCATGGGAAGCTGGCCTCTCTCCCTCACCTCTGGGGCGTCCCTTGGTCCCCTTCCCTGGGAGGCTGCTCCTGTAGCTGAGGAACTGGGATGGGATTGTGGGTGTAACACATCCATATGGCACTGCCACACCCTGAAGGGACCTCTGCCTGATCTCTGGGGCTCCATCACCTGGAGAGGTGGATGGTGAAGGTGGCTCAGGAGAATCCCTGACACTTCCCCACAGAGCAGCAGGGAAGATCTTTTACAATGAGGATGGTGAAATACAGGCACAGGTTTCCCAGGCAGGTGGAAGAAGCCCTGGCCCTGGAAAGATTCAAGGTCAGGTTAGACAGAGCTCTGAGCAACCTGAGCGAGTTGAGGATGTTCCTGCTTTTGGCAGGATGTTGGAGTAGGTGACCTTTAAATGTCCCTTCCAACTCAACCAGTTCTGTGATTCTCTGATTTGGGATGCTGATGAGCATCCAGCCAAGAGCCAAGTGCAGTGGTGTAGCTACCGTTCCTGCAGCTCCCTGCTCAGCCTCCGTCTGTTCCTTTAAACCTCTCTGAAAGCCGTGGCCTGGCAGCAGAGCCTGTCTCCAGAGATGGAGGCTTCGTTATGCACCTTTCGCTGCGTGCAAGAGCCTGGAGGTTTTTCATGCACAGTGCATTGAAAAGAGCCCGTTAAATATTCCATCAGCGATGGATATGTAGGTCACCCAGGTGTGCTGCTGCCTCCAGGTACCAGCTCATTTCAGCCCTTGGTGGGGAGCCTGTGTCTGCTCATTAATTCTGTGGCTGCTTCTCCCTCCCAGTGTCCTTCTGGAGTGGGGCTGGCAAGGCTGGTGGGGCTGGCTGGGAGCAGGGACTGGCCCTGTGGGTCTGAGGGCTTTGTGCAAACCTGGAGGGGTGTGTAGGGCTGGGGGTACCAAGTCATCTTCAAGGGCTCTGAACCCCTTATGGCTCCAAAGGGTGGACACCTGGGTGAGGGGAGGAACTCTGGGCTGGTGCTGGGGACCTCCAGGACCCTGTTGTAGAAGAGCCATGGTCCTATCCTGGGGCACCTGGGAGGTTCCTTGGGGGTTTGGCTGACCTGGTGAGGAACAGGCACTTTGCAAGTGCTGTACATATGCTAATGACACTATTTACATTCTCCTTGCTCTTTACGTTCCTTATTCCACTTTACTTGTAATTTTATGGCTCATTTTAATTTCTTGAGAGCAGGCCCATAGGATAATAAGGACTGGTGCTGCAGAAGGTCCTGAGGCAGACACTGTGTCTCCATCCAGACTGAGAGGCTGGGAGCGCGGCTAATGTGCCCATGTCTCGGTCAAGTGGTGGCATGTTCCTGTCACCTGGGAAGGACTGGGAGAGTTTCTTGGCAGAAGCAGAGAATTTGGATGGCTGATGGGATGGGGCACGTAGGAGAGCCAGCTCCCTGCCTTGGTGTTTGGCCATCTCCTTTCTCATTCCCTTGAAAATGGGCACCTCTTGAAGGGGTCTCTGTCACCCAGATGTCGTTTGCTGTGGAGATGGGTGCTGGGAGGCAAGAGGCAGCTCCAGAACTCTCCCGACTGATGCTCTGGAGAGTCTCAGCCCCCATCAGGATGCTGTTCCCGTCCCTGGGTCATGCCTTTGCCTCTTTCCAGCTCTAACCAGGACTCGTGTCCCTCCCTGAATTGACTCTACCCACATGCAGGGTGGGATCCTGCAGGGCTGGGGAGGGCAAGGGCATGGGTGGACTCTTTGTTTGCTTGATGCCACTGCATGAGTTGTTTTGGGAAAAACAAATATCTTTTCTTTTCCCCCCCTTGCTAGTTAGAGAACGATGCTGACAAGAGACCAGGGTTTTGGTGATGTGGAAGGTGACAACACAAGGAATAGGAGCTATGTTTAGAAATAATTGCTTTGTCTTTTGCAGAGGTATTAGTGCTTCCATGCTGACAGTTACAGGAATCAGCTGAAGGTATTGGTCACATAAACACTGAGGGAAAATTATCGCTACTTATAAACACTTTGATGTGTGTGTGAGAGAAAGAGACGTTATCAGGGCAGAAAGAGAAGGAAACAGGGAGTTAGAGGGGTAGGAGCTCTGGGATCTCCAGCCCAAGACTAGCATGTGGTCGGGCTCTGCTCTGGAGTCCAGATTGCCTGTGGCTGTGGGGTGGGGAGGTTTGCTGGTGCAGCTGCACATCACGCACCAGCCCTGGTGGCTCTTGCTCCATTGCTGGAGAGATGCTGACTCTGTTGAAGGTGTGAGGGTCTGAGCCCGTCGTTGGGGCAGAGTCAGAGGAGGGACCCAGAGCACCAGGGCTGATGGGTGGCACCTTTCCTCTGGCTAGGTTTGAACCTGAGGGAAGGAGGAGTGGGAGCAATGGCTTGGCTGGATGGGAGCGGGGTTGGTAGGGTCCTCCCCCACCAGGAGAGGCTTGGGGAGCTGGGGTGTCCCCCCTGCTGCTGACTCTCGGGGAAGCAAAATGGGCTGTGACCATCCCAGCAGAGACCTGGACCCCAGCCGTTGCTGTGGGGCTGGAGGGAACACACAGCAGCATGTGGGAAGCCATCTGGAAAGCAACTGATACTGAAATACTTCTTGTATCAGTCACCAGATCATTCTTAATGGTAGCAGGTGGAGTCTGACATTTTCCTTCTAGAAAATCATTAACCAGCCAAGGAAACAGTCAGTTTTTAGGGACAAGAACAGAGGGGGCCCAGATGAGCATCTTTATCTGCAGCGGGGAAACTCGCTGTGCTGGGGACATTGTTCCTGCAGTGCCCAAGCATCAACCTGCACAGGAGGGTTGGTGGCCAGATGACATCCTACCTCTCAGCTGGCACAGGGTATGGAGGTAGCTGTTTGTCGTGGGGCCCAGGAGGGTCTTTGCAATCAATCAACAGGATCTGAAGAGTTGCAAGTATGGAGTGTCTGGAAACAGAACAGTGGGATCCTCCTGCTGTGCAAAAGGTGCTTGATGCAGAGAGGCTGAACTAGGTAAGCAGCACCAGAGGGATGCACAGCCAAGGCCAAATCCTCCTGTCCCTGGATCCTGGTGCACCCTGCCTTGCCTCCTCTTTGGATGGAAGAGAGAATGAGGGCGATATAAGAAGTCGCAATGCTTTGGCTTTTATAATGGGACTCCCTCTGTGCTCGGCACGGGTGAAACTGCTCCTTGAATCCTGTATTCAGTTCTGGGCCCTCACCACAAGAAGGATGTTGAGGCTCTGGAGCGAGTCCACAGAAGAGCAACGAAGCTGGGGAAGGGGCTGGAGAACAGGCCTTATGAGGAACGGCTGAGAGAGCTGGGGGTGTTTAGCCTGGAGAAGAGGAGGCTGAGGTGAGATGTCATCGCTCTCTCCAACTACCTGAAAGGAGGTTGTGGAGAGGAGGGAGCTGGGCTCTTCTCCCAAGTGACAAGGGACAGGACAAGGGGGAATGGCCTCAAGCTCCACCAGGGGAGGTTCAGGGTGAATGTTAGGAAAAAAATTTTTCACGGAAAGGGTCATTGGGCACTGGCAGAGGCTGCCCAGGGAGGTCGTTGAGTCACCTTCCCTGGAGGTGTTTAAGGGATGGGTGGACAAGGTGCTGAGGGCCATGGTTTCGTGATTGATGGGAATGGTTGGGCTCAACAATCCGATGAGTCTTTTCCAATCTGGTGATTCTATGATTCTAGATGACAGTATATAAGGTCTTAACCTGAAGGCCCCACATGGAGGTGGGTGCTCACAAGCAGAGCGGCAGCCCCGCATGGCTCAGGATGGGAGTGGGAGGAAGAGCCAGCAGAGCATCCAGGAAAGCTGCTTTCCTCTTGATCGTAGAGCTGCTGCTCCATTGGGAGCATCCAAGGATGCAGCTGCAGCTTCAGCAATGCTCTGCTGTCCCGCTATTTGTTTCTCTCCGCTCTGGCAGCACAGGGTACCCTGCAGGCAGTGTCCTCCCCCATCCCTGCCCATCCCTCAGCAGCTGGGCAGGTTGTGAAACGTAAACTCCAATGTCGGTAAGGAACCGATCTCTGATGAAACAAGGCTATTCATGCTTTCAGATATTAAATTCCATGCAGAATATTAAATAATTTCCTCTTCAGTGATCCCAGTAAATTTAATTAGCTCTTGTTCCCCCGATAGAGTTGTCTCTGCTATCCTGAAGTGCTGCGTTTGGAGTGAAGGGAAACTCAGCTCCTGTTTGAACCGCTGCCTCCCTGCAGTGTCCACGCAGCAATTGCTGCCAGAGCCAAGAGGCCCTTGGTCACTGCTGCATTTCTGATCCCTCTGCCACTCCACATCAGGGCTCCTTTGAGGCAGGATCCCTGTTCCAGCAGCGGGGAAGGGGACAATGAGGTATAGAAGCCCCTTCCTCTCTGGTCTGGCTCCGGCTGCTTGGCTCTAGGGTGCTGTTTGAGGCATGTTCTGTAGATGGTGTTGGTACAGCTTTGCTCAGAAGGCTGTGTGAACTTCTCTGCTGGAGAGGGAAAGTCTGGAAAGTGGAGGAACCTGCTTCCAGCTGGGACTAGGGAAGATCAATGAGGTTTGGGTGACTTATCCAGGACCTTTTCTGTGGCCATGTGAGGTCCTAAAAGGGGGATGGATGGAAATAACACAAGTGTTTGACTTGCAGTCAAAGAGTTTCCTGCTGATTTTTTTCATTGGTTTATTTATTAATTTTTTTTTTTTTGCATTTGGTTTGTTTTTTTTAACTTTCAGAACCTCAGAGGAAAGAGAGGAAAGGAAAATCCCTTCTGATGGAAGCAGCTAATAGCAGGTTATAAATGTGTCCCTGGCATGGTTCATTAGCTGCCATGACATATTGAGAGCTATGAGCAGTGTGATACCAGCAAATCAATTCAGAATTTAATCTGAAAGAAGAACATGGGGAGGTTGGATCATGCAACGTGTTACCAAACGTTTCTTCTCAGCCGAAACAGAGAAGCTCTTCTCTCCCTGTGCTCCTCCTGCCTGGTTGCTGTGCAAAGCACAAAATAAATAAATAAACAAGTACCTGATTTACCGATGATTAATTTGCATAATTAGTGCTGTGTCAAATCACTTCACTGAGGTGTGAGGCACGCTTTGCTGTAGATGTTTGCATGGACATCTTTCCAGGTTTACTCAAGCTCACCTTATTTTACCTTTAACAGTCTCGTAAGGACGGAGCATCGATGGCAACAGAATTTCAGAGTCAAAAGGGGATCCGAGAGCTGAAGAGGGGGTCTGCAGGGAAAAATCTCTGCTGGGTTTAGCATGCCTTGTCCTGCCGTTGAAGCAAATGCCTTTCCCTGACAATGTGTGCCACAGTGGGTGGTCCTGGAGCCAGGAATGAGCTCAGACTCAGGTCTGCCCACGGGCACAGACCTGCAGGCTCTGGCCAGGGTTGGCTCCTTGGAGAGAGGCAGTGATGTGACGGCTGAATCCTGGCTGTGTGTTATCCACCTGCTATGCATCACGATTCCGATCCAGGGATGCTTTGGCAAGGTGTTAGGGGTAGGCAGCTGGGGATAAACCTTCTGCCCCTGTTGTGTCAGAGCTGGAGGTAGAGGCAGTGATGGATTGGGGTTGAGCTGTGGTGCCGGGGAGCAGGGAGCCAGGCAGATGAGCAGCTTGGCAGCACCTGTTGTGATGTGTCCCTTGCTTTTTACAAGACTTGCTTTTTGCATGGTGTTTTCTGACACCGGGCACTGCTAATGCTGCAGAGACGATTGCTTAACATTGTGGAAATCCAAGCAGTGAGGCCGGCAGCCCTTCCCTCCTTGGCCTCCTGTTCCTGGGCAGTGACTTGGGATCCCAGCATGGAGATCACAGAATCACAGAATCACCAGGTTGGAAAAGGCTCACTGGATCATCAAGTCGAATCATTCCTATTGAATACTAAACCATGTCCCTCAACACCTCATCCACCCATCCCTTAAACACCTCCAGGGAAGGTGACTCAACCCTCTCCCTGGGCAGCCTGTTCCAGGCTCTTTACTCTCCCTCTTCTTGAACAGGAGAAGCAGCTGCAAAGCACCCAACAGGTGAAGCCTTACATCAAAGACGTAAATACAGTTAATGTTTTAAAACATGAGCACTGTGGGCAGCCCTGGTTGCCTGCCCTCACTCCTTCTTCCTCGGTAATGGATATCAGATTGTTCTACTGATCTTGGCATTGTTTTAGTAATTGACTGATGCAATGCAATGTTCACTGATTTAATAAGTTTGTTAGTATAATAGAGGTTCTGGATTTTGCTGTTAATGTGCAGTGACAATTACATTTTAGATTTGCTCATTATGTTGCATAACTTCGCTATGAAATCTATCGTAAATTATATTTTAGAAAGCATTATTTCAGAGCACATTAGCATGGCTCTCCCTTCTCTCTCCAGTGCTGGCAAGCACTTTGCAGGCTGTGTTCATGACCAGACAAGCATTCAGCTACTCATTGGGTATTGCACTTTCTACTTTGGATTTTTTGGGTCAGAACATCTGCCATTTGCTAAAGCCCCCTGCAACTGGGTCTTGGCATGTCATTCCACCTTGTCCATCACAGCCGAGGATGGTGCAGGTACCTGGTGCTCTGGCAGCTCTCTGGGGATCACTCCAGATGGCACCATGTCCCACTGGCCCTCAAAGTGTCCTGTGGGTGTGTGGGAACCTCCTGGAGCTGCTGGTGCTTTGTCAGAGCTAAAACATCCTTTCCAGGCAGAGGCAAGAAGAAATGGTGGGCTCCCTTTGGCCATCTCAAAGCTGAGGGTGCCCAAGAGCTCAAGCAGTTGTGGAGAACTCGGAGAGGCTGCCCCCTCCTCTCACATCTCTTCCTGATACCGAACACCATCTGTTGCTTCTCAGAAGTGTTTTTTTGCAGATCCAGGACTGGCAGCTTCATAGAATCAGAGAATGACCAGGTTGGAAAAGACCCACCAGATCATTGAGTCCAACTGTTCCCATCAATAACTAAACCATGTTCCTCAGCACCAGCTTTGTTGCTCTTCTCTGGACTCACTCCAGAGCCTCAACGTCCTTCTTGTGGTGAAGGGGCCCAGAAGTGAACACAGGATTCGAGGAGCGGTCTCACCAGTGCTGAGTACAGAGGGAGAAGAACCTCCCTGTACCTGCTGGTCGCGCCGTTTCTGATCCAAGTCAAGATGCCCTTGGCCTTCTTGGCCACCTGGGCCACTGCTGGCTCATGTTGAGTTGCTGCCAACCAACACCCCCAGGTCTTTCTCCTCCGGGCTTGGCATTGTCCTTGCTGGCACTCCACAGGGTAAAGGGAACAAGATGCTCAGCCCCAGGGACTGAGAGGATCCCAAGGTGCCAGGGTTTTGCTGTGCCTTCTGCTTACAGTATCTGCGTTCAGGAAAAACCCAAACCCAGGCTGCAACAGGTCTTGTCATCCCTTTATTTCAGCCACAGGTATAAGAAGGAAAACCTCATCATTGTTAAGGATAAAAATAAAAATGCAGGAGTAATTTAACAACTCCAGCTTCCTCCAAACAAAGGCCCTGAATGGCAAATAGACTTGAAAAATGGTAAGAAAAAAAGAGAAACTTTTTTTTTCCCCAGATTCATACTTGTTCCTTCTGGACCAGGCAGGGGTTTGTTGACTTGTGTTTTTGCTAACAGCTTCTTTTCCTTCCACTGTTGCTCTTGTGCATTCTCTGCCTTTATCCCGATCTGCTCCTCTCCTCCAGTGGCTGAGTTCAGCAACTCATCCTCCTGGAGACCCATGGGCAGGTTCTCCTGGTGGGTTCCTCTCACGGTGCCCAGGAGCCCCGGGCTGGGCGTGAGCACCAGCTGGGCACGCCGCTTGACTTATGCCTTTTCCTGCTGGGCAGCACAGGGTTGCCTAGCAATCCCGCAGCATCGCCGCCTCTCCTCCGCTCAGCACACGCACACCTCCCGCTTTGCAAGGAGGCACCTCTGGAGCGGGTACCAGTTTGCATTTCTAGGAACAGATGTCAACAGGGACCCGGCTCAGAGGCTTGAAACGCACAGGAAATTTTGCAGAGCTGCGCTCTCCCCTGTTCCTGCTTCCTCGTTCTCCAAATCTGCTGCCTAAAGCATCTTCAGCCTCAATGAACCGTGAGAAAACAGCACAGCAGGGCATAGCAAGGAGCCATCCTGGCTGAGCGCTGCCTTTGTCTGGCAGGGTGTGAGAACAAGGGCTGCTGCTGCTGCTCTGACAGGGCAGAGAGGCTCTCGTTAGGGCGCTTGCTGCATCCTGGAGGGCTAAAAATATCCACAGCCATCATACAAAATGGATGTTGAGATGTATGAGGCGCATTTGGTGCTTTTATAGACCTCATTCACGTTATGGCTCTGCATAACCCTGACGATTTTCTCTAGAGTATTCCTCAAAGCCCTTGAGAGGGAAGTAAAATTGTGTTAAGAGGGGAAGGTGGGAGCAGTCCCGGTTTTCATCGGGGCTGGCCTCTGCAGGATACTGATAATGTCTCATAGATAGACCCTATGCTAAGTTCATGGGGAATAAAAGATGGCTTAAATGGAAGGTATTCCAGGTATTACTCAGGAAATACAACTTATGGAGGCTCATCACAGTCTTAACTATCAGGAACCACAAATAAATCATTTGAGCAAGAAAACGGTGCTGAGCTCCATCTGGTAACTCCATAAGGTCTGCAAGGAGCTTTTTGCTACTGCTGGACTGTGTAATGAGCCCTGGGCTCTGCAGGGGCTTGGTGGGACAAAGGACCCACACTGCCAGGGGGTCACCGCTTGTGGAACCTCCCGCCAAATGAGCCAAGGAGTGAGGGCAGAACAGCAGGACCTCTGTCAGCCCATGATTTCCAAGGTAGGGTAACGTACCACCTTCTTACCATGGGAAAAGGTAAATAGCAGAGAGAGGGAAAGAACCGGGAACGCCAGGGGTCTGCTCTCGTGTAATGCTCAAGGAAGGAGTATTCCAACCAAGAATGCTGGGGTCACTGCCCAGAGGTCCTTAAATTAAAGAGTAGGAAGGGTAAAGGGGCTGAGACATGCACAGAACCTGCATCCCGTGGGTTTCCTGCACTGCTTTGGTTTTCTCGATGTGTGCAATGAGGAATGGAAACCTCCTTCCTCGCTGCTGTCCTGCCGGGAGACTGAAGTGGGCCTGGATATCTCCCTTCCCAGCCCTTGGGCGTCCTGCACAGTGATGGAACGAGTGCTGGATTCGGGTACGGAGTGGCTGGGGGTTCTGCTCCTCACTCGCCTTCGTGTCCACATGGACTGGCAGTGCTGAACACATGGAAAATGGAAAGAAGCCCCTTGGGGCAGCTCCCAGCCCATTCTTGTGTCTTGAACCCCTCGTTGTGGTGGGAGTATGGGGTGGGAGCATGGGAGTGTGTCCTGAGTGAGGTTGTGGAGAGCAGGGAACTGGGCTCTTCTCCCAAGTGACAGGACGAGAGGGAATGGCCTCAAGCTCCACCAGGGGAGGTTCAGGCTCAACACTACGAAAATGTTTTTCTTGGAAAGGGTCGTTGGGCACTGGCAGAGGCTGCCCAGGGAGGGGGTTGAGTCACCTTCCCTGGAGGTGTTGAGGGCCGTGGTTTAGTGATTGATGGGAATGGTTGGACTTGATGATCCGATGGGTCTTTTCCAACCTGGTGATTCTATGATTCTAGGGAGGACAACATGGAATGGGAACACGTCCTGAGCATGAGGAGGCAGGGTGGGGTGGGCTGGGAGTGTGTCCTGAGTGCAATGGGGTGGCACAGGGTGAAAGTGTGTCCTGAGCACTGAGCAGGCGGAGTGCTGAGTGGGTGTCCTTGAGCATGGGGTGGGAAGCGTGGGATGGGAACGTGTCCTGAGCCTGGGGGAAGGGGGTATGCGGGGTGGGAGCGTGTCCTGAACCCGAGGCCGGGAGTTTGGGCTGGGATCGTGTGCTGAGCATGGGGCGCGGGGGGCGGAGGGGGTGGGTGGGGGAAAGCGCCGGGACCGGGTCTGTTGCTCCCCCCACCCCATCTCTTGTCTCCCCTCCAAACTCCACCGAACCCACAGCTCCGGGGGCGGCGAGGAGGGGGACGGACACACAGGGGGAGGGGATCCCGGCTTGGGGGAGGGGAGGGGGCGGCAGCCGCAGGGCGGAGCCGGCCACACGTGCCCCCCACCCCCGCCTTCCTCCTCCTCCTCCTCTCTCCCCGCGGCGCTCGGCGGCTTCGGGGGCGGCGCAGCCGTGTGCGAGGCTGCCGGGGCAGGCGAGCCCCAGCCCCGCTTCGCCGCCTGCCGGGCTGCCCCGCACCCCCCCCGGCTTCGGGAGATGCCGCTCGGCGGGCGGAGACCCGCGGCTGCCCTTCATCCTCCTTTCCTCATCCTCCTCCTCCTCTTCCTCCTCCGCAGCGGTGGGGACCTCTGAACGCGTGAGTCACCCCCGCACGGCGGCACCGGGAGCGGGGAGGATGCGGGGAGGGATGCTGCGTCCTACCGGGATGCTCTATCCTACCGGGATGCGCCTGGAGGGGGTTCCACCGGGAGCCCCCCGAGCACATCCCCGGGATAAAGCTGGCGGCACCGGGAGCGGGGAGGATGCGGGGAGGGATGCTCCATCCTGCCACGATGCTCCTGGAGGGGGTTCACCGGGAGCCCCCTGAGCGCATTCCCGGAAAAAAGCTCGCGGCCCTGGGGTTGGGGACACCTCGGGGACCCCTCGGCGGCCGCCCCGGGGCTCCCCGGTGCGAAGTTTCGCAGCAACGGGCGGTACCGTTTGATGAGCCCTGAGCTCGGCTCCGGTAAACCGAGCGTAGCCGGTGGCGGTTGGCTCCGGAGGGAGTTGGGTTTGCTTGGCGAAAGGATGCTGGCGCAACTTCTCATTAAGTTTGCGTGATGGCTTCTTAGCAGATGTCTTAATTAGGTGCTGTTGTTAACGGGAATGTTGCGCTAATTAAAATCACACCCTGCAGGTGAGGGGAAATTGTAAGAAAAAGTTGGGCGAGGTGGAGTCGGGATTGTCAGGGTGAGAGAGGAGGAGGAGGAGAGGCTCCTGCTCGGGCTGGAAGCCTTGGGAGCGGGCAAAACCTTGGGGAGCGGAGCCCCATCCCTGCTGTGAACGGGCAGAGCGAGGCAGCTTTCACTGTTTTCTTTTTCCTCTCCTGAATTCCTGCTCGTCTACAGGAATTTCATCACCAGATGAGCTCGCTCTGAAGGGCTGGCTGCGTGGGGAGGGATTGATGGATGGATGGAGAAGGCCTTTTGGAGTCACCTGGTTGATTTGTCTTGCGTGTGGAAATGCACAGCGCCCTTCTTCAGCCTCCCATATGCCAGCGGTCCCCCCACCAGTGTGCGTGCCAGGAGGCTGCACCGCGCACAGCATCGCAGCCAAACGCTTCCAGGCAGATGTCTGAGTAAACAAATGTGGCACTGGAGGCCAGGAGCGACTGTGCTGCCGGGGCGCTGGGCATGGCATGCGTGGAGAACAGGCAGCAGGCGCTGGGGCTGCTTTCAGAAGCCTTGGACCCATCCCTCTGGCTGGAGCAGCTGGGGAGCATCCTGGAAAGCGCTGGGGAGGCTTCCTTAGTGTCTCTGTGTGTGCGCAGGCGGAGGGATGGAGAGTGGAGAGGGGGAGAGAACAGGGAAGCAGGGATTTCTCGGCTTCTCACTCCAGTAAGCATGACATTAACAACACCGACTATTTTCGGTTGCCTTCCATGAAGGTTTGGAACTCGCTCGCTGCCTCTGCAGAATCCTGATCTCAGGCAGGGTGGCTCCTGTGCTTCCTGGGTACCAGCCTGGCTGAGGTGGTCTTGTGGGCACAGCCTGGGGGGTGCCCACAGGTTGCTGTGTGCTGTGATGTCAGCGAATACCTTGCTTTTATTCCCTGCTAATCCTGCCCAGAGTTCTCTGGGATGTCTAGGGCTTGTGGTTAGTCTCACATTGCTTCAAGCACGTATTCCTCTGCCTTGGTGTTATTTGCATTCCAGTGGTACCCAAAAGCTGGAGGCTTGGCCCTGCTGGGTGCTGTGCAAACGGAGATGAAGCCACTCTGCTCTCCAAAGAGCTTCCTAGTGTCAGGCTAAAATGGTTGAGGCATGATGAAGCCTCACAAAGCAAGAAATTAAGGCTATTTTTTTTCTGGATAATAGATGGAGAAAGAGCCTGGAGTTGATAATTTTTGTGGAGGGATGATTGCAGTGGGTTGGGGCTGGCAGGGCTGCCCAGATCTGGCTGGTTGTTGGGAACTTGTTCTTGGCTCTGGGGAGCTGCGGCGAGGTTGTGCTTGTTTCACAGAAAATACAGAAGGATTTTTTTTTTTTAAACCTCTCCTTTGAAACGATCCGTGGGATTGTTCAGCACCACAGAAAGCCTTGGCTCGAGGGCACACAAACACTCTGCTGCAGCATTAGGGAAACCTTTCCCAGGGTTAAGGTGGATGCTTTTGGGACGCATCTTTAGGATCCTCTCAGAGGGACACAAATTCCATGGGGCGAGCTGAGGGGGTGGTTTTGGAGCACCGATGGTTCGAGGTTTGGGGCCTGCTGGCCAGTGAGATACCTGATGGAGCACAGAGGAGCCAGGATAGGACTGGGAAACCCCTCAGCCCGGCAGCTCTTTCTCCTTCCTGGCAGTTTAGGAACAGAACGGGGACAGACGTCACAGGATTGGAGGCGCTGAAGGAGCTGTCACTGACAGACATCTCCCTGGGGAGCCCACTTGGTGTTAGGAAGCACTGTTGGGAGCACGACGCTGGTGTCTCTCCTGGGCTCTGCTGTGTCGGGCCCCAGGACTTTTCAGGTGCTTGGCCCTTTCTTTCCTGAGTGAGAGGAACCTGGGTGGACTGGGAGGTTTTAAGATGTTTTAGGATGCTGACCTTTGCTCCATGTGGTGCTGCCTTTGGAAAACCTGCTCCTCCAGCTTTCCTTTCCCAAACCTGGCCAGTTGTTCAAACTCTTACTCACTTACATGATCCCTTTGTGACAAGGTGCTGGGATTTTCCTCCCTTCCTTTTTGAAATAAAGGACCTCTTTCCCAGTTATGCTTACTGCTCCATCTCTCATTGCTAGAATACATAGTTCTTAATTACTGTGTTCAGGTCTTGGGTGGGGGGATGGCTGAGCAGCCTGTGTTTGCCGGTGATGGAGCTCGTCTCTCCATGATGCCGCTGGTTGCTGCTGCTTCACCTCCCTGTCCTGCACAGCCAATTTCTTCATTCTCGCCCTGAGTGGGATAGTTTAGCTCATTTATCCTGATGCCTAAGAGGGATCCCTGGATGTCCTTGGCTGGTGGGGAGCACATGAGCAGGGGTGGAGTATGTGCTGGGCTGGCTTTGGATGCAAGTGCCCTCATCAGACTCACTCTCAAGCAGCTTGTCCAGCACGGGTTGTATTTGCTCATTCAGTGTATAAATGAAGGTTTTAAAATGTGTGCATTTACTAAATTAGTTTGTCGTCACAATTTTTCAAATGGATCAGCTGACGGTAGATAAATGCCTCTGAAGGTTATTGAGATAATAAAAGGCAGGAGGGAAGTTCCTTAATTTATTTGAGTTCTCTTTTAATTTACAGGCTTATGGGGTGAGAGTCCACCGAATAATTAGTTCTTATGAATGATTTGCTCTTTTCAAACAACTGTGGAAGAGGAAGGGGAGCCGGTGGTGAGGTTTGAGGCTGAGCTTAGTGGAGAAGGCTTAAACTGGAGGTGGTGCAGGCGTGGACGTGCAGAGCTGAAGCTGCAGTGCTGGGAGCCTGTAGCTCCTCAAGCATCACCGTGGAACAGAGGTGCTGGGGCTGGATTCGTTGGCAGTGTCTCCCCGTTTTGCACATCTGGAATAAGAAAGTCCAGGAGACCGAGGTGCCTTTGTGAGTCGGTGTCTCAGCTGGGTTTGAAAGGTGACTACCCCGAGGGGTGTTTGTTGCCCCCAGGACCCTTGGGGAGTGAGTGATGCAGCAGCCTGAGCTGAGAGCTCCTGTGCCTTCCCCCACTGGGATGCTCTTGCTTCCCTCACAGGGCTGGGATGCTCAGAGCTGCCAACAGCAGCTTCTTTTTTCCTCCCTAACCTTTCACAGTACAGGCAGGGGCTGTTGTCAGTGCTGTTCCAGGGCTTTCTGCTGGAATCGTTTGAGGTATTTCGGGATGTGCGTTCCTGCAAATTAATTGACAGGTTGAGATACCAGACGGGGAAGCAAAATTTCATTTGCTGTTATTTCATTAGTTATTGAGATTAATTTTTTTTGAAACTTTATTTTTAATAAACCAATCTAAAGCCAGCTCTCTTCATTGCTCAGCTTGTATTCGGATGCTCCAGGCATCATTGTGTCTTCCAGACTAGACAAGATTGAATTTCTAATGGGTAGAAACGAGCACAGGAGCGCGGGATCCCTTTTCACGTTTCGTTATCCAGCATGTGCCTATCCCCCCATGCTCCCTGTCCCTCTCTGCCTGGTGTGGGTTGTCCTGCCAGCACTTCATGTCTGGTCCATGCTTTGCTGGGCAGCCTTGATCCTGATCCCCTGCCAGCATCTCTTGACCTCCCTTCTCAGCCCCAGACGCTGAGCATCTCTCAGCAGCCCAGTGGGATCCCTGCAGTTTTAAACTCCTCTGTGTGTCATCCCTGCATCCCAGTACCAAGAGCTCCTTTTCAGGCCGTGATTTCTCTCCGTGGCTCTTGCTGTGGTCCTCTGACCACTGTAGCAGGAGAGCTTGGGGTTTTATTGTTGCTGTTTTATTGTGAGACGCGATAGCTGGAACAGATGGGACCCCAGCCCAGACAGTGTGGGGGGAACTGGGCATGCTAGTGGCTCTGCATGATTCTGTTGGGATTTTTCCCCTCTGAGTTATTTTTTTGATTCACTGCTCAGAAACTGAATTTTTTTCTGTTCTCATGAGCTTCCTGGGCAGGGAGCAGCTCTGGTGTTTGTTCCCTTGCTGTTTGAGGGGGAAGGAGTGGGATCTGGAGGGTTTCCTTCTTGGGAAAAGCTGGTTTCTCACAGCATTTTGCTGTTGCTTTTCCCAGGCATCGAAGGATCCATGTGCTCATGTGCTAGGCTGCCTGTGTCCTTGCTGGTGGGGATGCTTTGCTACCTGGGAAAACAAAGAAAAGGCTTTTTTACTGTCTCTGCTGGTGCTGGGTTTTAAATATATATATGAGGATCTGGACTCACTGGGGGTTGTGCGGGACCACTAATGCGCCCTTTGGACAGTCTGAAATCAGGATTTCATGAAACTGAGAATCCAAGCAAAGACCTGAGTTTTGTAATCTGCTAAGAGCACCTCCAGGAATCAGTGAGCAGGGTGTGTGTGCGGCCGATGCTTAGAGAAACCGGCGGTATTGAACCAGAGGAAGTCGTTGCAACTAGAATTTATGGAAGTGATAAAACAACTTTTGACAACAGGCTCACCTCCTCCGCAGCCGGGAGAGAATATTTGCCTCTTGTCGGATCGATAAACAATTAATTCTAAAGTGGGGAGCTGGAGAAAAAGGGAGAGTTTTCCAGATTTCTAAACTCTTAATCAAGCTCTGGGTAAAATGCAGATGTGAGAATGTGAGACCCGCTGATAAAATCTTGACCTTGATAACTGGTTCCTCAGTCCCTGGACTGCAGATGATACTTCTTTGCTGAATAAATCCACTTTAAAATATAGAACATGTTCCTAGGTATTTATGCTTCCAATGCATTTAATGTAGCTTTACTTAATAATCTGCTTCAAAATGCTGACTTTCCCCTACATTTTAATTGAATTCTAATTTCCATTCAGAATCAGCTTAAATTAAATGAGTTTAAAAACATAGTAAATAATACATATAATTCACTTAGTCTTAATGTAAGCTGTGAAAATAAGAGAATCTGAATAACTAATTAAGCCTGCACATGGTGCATCCTTCTTGTTAGCAGAAGACCCTGAATCCTTTTGTTCATAGAATCACCAGGTTGGAAAAGACCCACCAGATCATCGAGTCCCGTGGGTTCAATGTGACGTCTTTGTGAATTAGCCATTAAGGAGTAGGAGTCCAGTTGGAAACACAGTAATGTGTGGTCAGTTAATAGTGCTGTGGTGGGGAATTAGCAATGCAGACGGAGTTGGAAATGATGTGAAGGTGCTGCCTGTTTGTGGGGCAGGGGTGGGGTGGGCAGCAGCGCTGATCCTCTCTGTGGGAAGCCTGGGCTGACTTCTTCCTGCTCTGCATCCCTGAGGTGGACAGAGGGAGCTGAGTGCAGCTCATGGCTCCGCATTCACCCGCATGTTTATATTGGTTATAAGAAACAAGATCTTTACTTTACATTCAATAGGAATGGTTGGACTCCATGATCCAGTGGGTCTTTTCCAACTTGGTGATTCTGTGATTCTACTGGAAGTGTGGTGAAGCACTGACAGAGGCTTCTCAGAGCAGTGGTGAAGCCTCCATCCCTGGAGGTGTTCAAAAAACGTGTAGACGTGGCACTTTAGGATACAGTTCAGTAGGTATGGTGGTGTTGGGTTGGTGGTTGGACCTGATGATCCTAGAGGTGTTTCCTAGCCTTAGAGATTCTGTGATCTGGGAAGAAGGTCTGTGTGCCAGGGACCCACTGCTGGTCCCTCTTGGCTGCAGGCAGGGCACAAAGAAGGGAACGGTGGCTCTGATGCAGCGATGGTCAGAGTAAGCCCATCCCCTTTGGTGGATGCTCAAGCGAGGCAACTTGGCAGGCACTGTGTGCTTAGGAAATAGTGCGATGTCAACTGATGGAGACACTGCACTGCCTGGAAGCTCACTAGGTGGGTTTGAGTTTGCATGCCCGTATGGGCTCAGGGAGCTTTTGGTGTCACTTTCCTAGGGGCTCAGAGGGGGCAGTCAGGTGGTGGCACCACTGGTGTCCTGTGCCTGTAGCTGTGGGAGACCCCAGGTCACTGGGAACACTGGCAAACCCTTGGGCTGGGGCAGATCCTCTCCCAGCTGCCTTTGTTGCTGCTGCGATTGATGGAAATAGTGAGTTTCAATGGAACTTCCCCAAACAACATTTGGCTCCATAATGCCTAATAGGCATAGCACTGCTAGGTCAGGGATACAATCAAGCATTATCCGTTTGCCGTCTGGGAAGGTCTGTTCACTCCTTAGAAATTACTGGGCTTGTCCAAGAGCCTATTTTGTAGGAAAAAGTGCTTGGAGATCTCGCACAACTTGTGGTTTGGTTTATGGGCAGTGATGGAATTTCTGCTGTAGTGCTGGAGCAGGCATCCAGCTGCTGGCTGCACTGGGGACAAACACTGCTTTTTGGCTAGTCTGAGCCCTGGGGAGGTGACCATGAAGGCTGGAGCGTCACAGCCCTGCTGCTTGAGCCCCTCTCCAACGCGCGCAGGGTAGAGGCGCTGCCTCTGCGGGGACTCTGTGTGCAGCGGCGGATGTTCAGCACGTACGAACGGTGGATGCTGCTGGAGAGCATCACTCTGCGCCGAGGGGCTCTGCAGACAGCCCAGGTAATCTGCACATCAGTGCATCACTGCTGCAATCGCCTTTGAGCTGGGGCTGGGGGCACAGGGTGTGAGACGGTGCCGGGAAGAAATGCCAGCAGCATCTTGGCAGGTCAGCAGCACTAATGGGGCTCTCCCCATGCCCCTGTGCCAGAGCAAGGCTCACGGCACAGCCACAGGAGTCCCCAGAGCCGCAAGCAGGCAGGCGTTACATGGCAGGGATGATTTTTCTCTCGGGGATATCTTCCTGAGAAGGTGTTTCACGGGATATGCAAATCCTGGTATGGAGAGGGGCCTAAATCATTATACGCATAGCCAGATTTTTTTTTTAAATAAAGCTATCTACAAGTATATTGCAGAAGTAATTAGGAATCCTGAGCTGGCTGTATCTCGATCTTTATAGCAACATAGCTGATAAAGCATGATTCAGGGACCTCGTTATCTTTTTTTAAAGAAGTTTTTATTTAACTTCCGTGAAGTTGCCATGGTTACTCCTGTGCATGGCTTCCCTGCCTCTCTTGCCTTAAGTGCAGCTGCTAGCGTTGAGAATTAAAACATCTACATTAGGAGCAGCCTTCCTACCCCCCGCCCTGTAATCCTAGCTGTGCTCTCACCGGGGAGGAGGCTGCGGTTCAGGAACCTCATCCCCTGCCGACCCTGGAAAAGGCATTTTCAGCTTCTGTGTTTGAGTTATCTGGCTTAGTAAAGCCCTGTCTTTCCCCTGCTAAACAAATAACCCAGCAGGAAGAATTTGGAGGGTGGGTTTGGGTTCCCATCAGTGTGGGAAAGCGGCACTTGTGCTTCCTGACCTGAGCGGCTTCTGCTGCGATGCAGCTTGCATGACCAGTGCTCTGTGTATGCTGTTGCATGCTAAATGGTGTTGACGGCACCATCTGCATCCCTGACCTCCAAAACTGGAGCTGGGGATCTGGCTCTTTGTCTGGGACAGAGGAAGCCTCGTTGCTGGTGGAGCTGCTCCCTCTGGCCACAGAGCATCTGCTGATTAGAGCTGTGGGCTCCCCGCTCTTTTACCAGTGCTGGGAGATTTGTTTAGGAGTCTTCTCCTGCACTGGGATTGGTTGCTGCTGGGGGCACCATGTGGAGGATGCTGGTGGCTTTGTGGCTGTGGGCACCCTGTGCTGCAGCTNCACTAGCAGAGGCTGCCCAGGGAGGTGATTGAGTCCCCTTTCCTGGAGGTGTTTTAAGGGACGGGTGGATGAGGTGCTGAGGGACATGGTTTAGTGTTTGATGGGAATGATTGGACTCGATGATCCAATGGGTCTTTTCCAACCTGGTGATTCTATGATTCTATGTTCCTGATCAGGGCTGCTGGAATGACCCAGAGTGGTCTGGCCAGTGCTGGTGGTCTCTGGCTTCTCTTTTTGCTTTCTCAGGGTCCCGCCTGACCCCGACAGCCCTGTGAGTGGGTGTCGTGGGATGCTGCAGTCCCTGTTGTGTGCAGGGGCACCCTTGCAACCATCCCCAAAGCAGACCAGGGATGTGCCTGTCAGATTCTCCTCTTGTAGGAGATGTGCCAACATGCCCCCCAATTACTGCACAGCTCCCACATGCCACTGGAGAGTTTGCCTCCAGTGCAGGCAGAAGAAGAGGGTTGATAAGCCACGGGCAGCAGCAAGGCAGCGGTGATGGGTTAACTGACTCGCCAGGATGTGGGATTCCTGTGATGTGCTGCAGATGTACACTGCTGTGCATCAGCACAGCCTAGGATGTTCCCTGCTGTGTGCCATGGCTCTTGTGGGACATGGGAGAGCTCCAGAGCTACCTACCCTAACCTGCCCTGCATGGGATGGGGAAAGTGTCAGGAGGCACTGGGAGTGGAGACTGGCACCTTGGAATCCTGGCTCGCTCTGAATTTTGGCTAATAGGGCTTCATTGTCCAGGAGCTGATGAAGACAGGGCTTTGATGAGCCCCAACTGAACCCTTTTCCCCATCCCGCACTGGGACACCACAGATGCGGGTGTGGGGAGCTGAGGCGGGGTATGAGATTAGCCCATTTCCATGACAGTGGCCATGACATAAGACAGCAATAGGAGTTGTTTTGTGATAACATATCCTGAACCTGGCAAGTCTGAGAAATTGGAGAGCTGAGGAGGCATCAACCTCTGCCCTAACTATCTGAAGGGCCGGGTGCTGGTCAGGATGCTGGAGGGTGAGGAGCCTCCAGAAGGGAAAATCGGTATTCGACCAGTTCTGTCGGATGTGAAGGAGAAGCCGTGCTGCCACCTCCTCCCACTAGCAAAGGGCTTTGATTTCTGCTGGCAGGAATGTTTGGGTTTTGTGGGTGCTTGGTGCTGCCGCCCTGATCTGCTGCGCCCATCCCTGCGGTGCCAGACAGGTAACGAGGAGCCCCGCACCAAGCTGGGGGGATCGGGATCTGTCCAGGGCAGGGCTGAACTCCGTCCTCATTATGTCTGTCAAAGTTTCATCAAGCTTCCCCTCCTGCTCCTCTCGGCATTTTTAAGCAGCGGAGGGTGGGAGGTTGTGTGGGAGGTGAAGCCGCACCAGAAATAATTCTGCGCGTTCGGGGGTGCGAGCGGCGCTGCAGGAAGGCACCCCTCCCCGGCAGCCCCGCTGCTGGCCCGCGGCTGTTTGCCTGGTTCAAAAAGTCTCCTGGATGAAGTGAGCAGCTTTTATTTGTTTGTCTCCTCTTTCTCCCTCCTCCCCCCCCCCCCATTCTTCTTTATTTCTCTTTTCCCTTCTCCGTTTTCCTTCCTGATGAAAGATTTTCTTGCAGTGTCAAGGCAATGTGACCTGGTTCCGTAATAAAGAGGAGGCTTATTAGAATTAAAGCCCAACAGTGCTAAAAAAGCAATCTTTGCAAGATTGAGGCCATGGGGGAATTGTAAATTCTCAGCAAAGACCTCATTTAAAGACTGGGATGAAAACACATGCACATGCACGCACCAAAGCCTTGCACCATGAGGGTACGTCTGGTTTTGGGGAGAATTTAGGGTGGACAAGGGAGTGGAGCAGCACTCGGATCCTGTTGGATCTGCCCAGGATGCTCCTGTTGGATGCATGTGTTCATGCCTCCACTTGCTCCTTGGTTGGGGCAGCTCCATGAATATACCTTGGGTTCGTTTTCCTTATGCGACTGGGAACACTCATCCCATGGTCTTCCCTTCCCATCCTCCTGCATCCCTAGTTTTCCCCTCCTGGCGTGGCTGCCCACCTGAAGCAGCAGTGGGAGCGATAACAGCCCACGCAGGGTGTGCAGCTGCTGTCAGACTGCCCCAGCTCCCCTGCCCTTGCTCCATGCATGCCCTGAGATGTGCTGAGCTCCTCCAGCTGCTCCCATGGAAGCTTCTCTTGGGGTTCAATGGGTGCGGGGTCTGTGCCAGAGCTGAGTTGGTGTGTCCCTCCCTTGGGCGAGGTGTGTCGGCTCCGTGGATCCCCTGTGCTGGTGCTTGTAGTGGGTGCTTTCTGCTGGAGGTGCTCCTGACATGCAAATGGGGCTCATGGTGCTCTGCACAGCAGAGTGTTACCCATGGCATGGCTGTGCCTTTGGCCTCATCCTGCATGGAGCATGTTTCCCTCCTGCCTGCCTCTCTGGGAGCATGGATGCAGCTTCTTGTCTGTGCCCAGGTTGCTGCCGAGGATGTTGGGGTGCCCAGAGAGAAGGGCTATGGTGGGAAACAGATGAAGTGACCCCACTGCCCTTGGCCCCTCCACTCTCTCCCTCCTCTCCCTCCTGTTTCTTTTTCCAGCGAGGGCTGCCGCTGTGTTCCCACGGCCGGCTGCGGCAGGGAGAATGGGGCAAGTGGAGGAGCTGTCAGGCCCCAGAGCTCCCGCTGTCCACTGAGCAGCAGTCCCTGCCGTTCCCCACGGTGGTCTGTTGTCATGATTTGCTGTTATCTGTCTAATTAGAAAGTAAGCTCTGCTGGCAGGGAGCTCAGCTGCTTTGCCGGCTCTAAGTGCTGCGCACACCTGTGGTGCGCTAGAAATGAGGATATCTTAACCAGGAAAAGGGAGGACTGATGTCTGAGTGTTCATCAGCTCATCTGCTTGGGGTCAGGGCTGTGGGACCCAACACTGGCCAGCGGAGGGGAGGGGGCTGCTGGCAGCTGGGGATACCTGGGCTCCTGCTCAGTGTTGCCTGAGGTCAGCAGGAGGCTCTCATCAGTGAGGATGCTCAGAGGCACTGGAACACAGTGGCTTGAGCCTGTTCCTGCCAGAGACCTGCAGGTTTGTGTCCTGGTGCCCATGACCCAGACTCCCCGCTGCCTCACCTGCCAGGTCATCAGCGAGCACGCGTAGCCAAGGAGCTGGAGGGACAATCGCACATGTGCCAGCAGATCCTGCCAGCGGGTAGGACATCAGGGAGCACTTTCTGCCAGGTCTCGCTCAAGTGTGGGGGAAATACAGGGCAGTTAAGTTCAGTGGCTGTGCTGTATTCCCGTGATAGATGGTGCACAGTTCAGCTGTAGCCTTTGTTGTCACTCCTGCTCCTGGATATTTATAGCTGAGGAGAGCTGCGCCCAGCCTAGCACCTGCCTTGCAGAGCTGCTCCCACTGCATATCGGTGCCTCGATGCCTCGGCTGGGGAGCAGAGGCTGCAGCCCTGGTTTGAGGGCTCTGGGCTGCTCTTGGTGTGGATCATTTAGTACCAGGGAGACTGGCTTGGTCAGGTTGGGAACTGTGTGCCAGTGGAGCTGGGTTGTATCGGTGCTGTGCATGGGGAGTGTGGGGCAGGGTCGCTGCCATCTCTGCAGGCAAACAGGGTTTGGAGCCTGGCGTGTGTGTGGATGCAGCAATGTGCTCTCCAGAGCCAAACTGGCATCCTGCTGAGTGGATGGTTTGTGCTGTTCCAGGAGGAGCAGGGTAGTGCAACATTGCATTTTGAGGTCTCTGGCATGGCTGTTAGAAGTGAAAGCTCCTGCTTGGCTTGGTGCTTAAGTGCGTGGCTGTGGGCATAACTGGGATCTCCGCAGAACATGTGCTATGCTTTAGTGTTTGATAGGAATGGTTGGACTCGATCTGGTGGGTCTTTTCCAACCTGGTGATTCTATGATTCTATTGCAGGAGCTTTGTTCTGCCCTGTAGGGGTCTGCTGTGGCAGATGGTGAGTGAGGAATCTCTTGCTGCACCCCTTGAAGCCTGTAGATGCTCTTTTGCTCCAGGGTTTGCTCTGCACTAGAGGAGCCACAAGGGAAGAGAGATGCTTCAGGTCATGACCTGGGTCAGAACTCGAAGACTGGTGTTTCTTTCTGCTTTAGTCCTCGTGTGAAGTGTTGACAGTCCAGTGCGTGTCTGGAGTTGCTTTTATCCCAAACCATGAATTGGAATTTGGGGTGTATGGTGGCGTTTGAGCAGACGGGCTCTGGGGGCATCCTGGTGCTCTCCCATCCTCTGCATCCACTGCAAAGACCCTGAGAAGCAGATGGGGTGGTTGTAGAGGGGTTTATACCTGAAGGAGTCTTAACAAACCCTTGCCCTGCTGCCTGGAACCTGTAGGGAGGCAAGGCTGGTGCTGCTTTGCCTGAACGTGCTGTTAATTTAATGTCTCGTCTAGGAGCCTTTCACTTCAGGATAAATGGCCTTTCCATCCAGAACCTGTGTGAGTTACTCTGACATTTTGTTACTGAGTAGACGTGAGTAGAGGAGAGTCGGGTATTAGATTGGGTGATAGGCAAGAGGAGCAATCTCTGTGAGGCCATCAGTTTGGATTAAGCTTTGTGGACTGGGATGCAGGGTAATCACCATCCTTCATTTTGGAGAGGTAAGAAACAAGTCAGCTTCTTTATGGATCATTATAGCTGCAGCAGGAATTGCTTCCACCCTGGTCACAGGCACGTATCCCCACTTGGCTGGAAGCAGTGGAGGAGGAGGGTGTAAAGTCAGAGGAGCGAGCTGACTGCAGCAGAGCATGCCAGGGCAGATGTGGGCTTGGAGGTGCGAGTCAGGCTGCTGTGGGTGCTGTGCTGCTTTCCTTCCTGGCTTAGCCGACCCTGGCTGGGGGACTGACTCCCTTTCTTGTTCCTGTGGCTGTGGGCGCTGGAGCCCATTGGAGTGAGGTGGGTGGTGGTGAGCAGACAGGAGTCAATGGGGAAACAGACCCAGACCCAGACCTCTGGACCCAGAAAACCAAGATCCAGACCTCTCCAGGTGTGGGATCCCATCTGCTCCTCCTGCATGGCTTCCTCCCGCCATGTCCACCAGCAGAGGTTCCTGGATGGGTGTTGGAGATGCTCTTTGACCAGAGCTCAGCGTCTGCCCCTTGACACAGCACCATGGGCTAGGGAACCTGCCACAATAGAACCATCCTCTGCCTCGCTCTGTTTGCGCAGCATCCCCTGCTTACAAGCCCTGCGACGGCAGGAGCTGCAGAGCATCTCCCCGGGCCTGCTGACAGCAGCGCTCTCCAGGCATCCTCCTCCCACCCGCGCACACCCACGCGCAGCCAGCGATAAAAGGCTCAGCCCCGTAAACAAGGGGGAGAAGGAGGAGTGATGAAATGGAAATGGGGCAGCGGTCTGAGGCGGGGGAGTGCGGGTGTGAAGCCTGAACCAGCCGTGCTGAGCTGGTGGGGCTGGTGCAGCTGGTGCGCTGCCTGCGTGCTGCTTCTGGCCGTGGTGGGGAGATGCTTGCGGGCCGGCAGGGAGAAGAAATCCGTTTTGGACTGCTTGAGCGGAAGGCCTCTCTTCTCTTTTGTTTGTACTTTTATTTTTTTTTTTTTTTTTTTTGAGTGCT